>CM076584.1:156198717-156213717 GCA_034641835.2 Pinus albicaulis | reverse complement strand
GAACTTTGCATCCCTATCTCACACAATTTTCTTTGGAACACCATGCAATCTGACCACTTCTCTGATGAATACCTATGCCACATTGCTAGCTGAGTATGTAGTCTTCACTTGAATGAAGTGTGCAACCTTTTTAAACCCTCCACAACCACCATGATGGAATCATGTTGTCTAGTTGTCATGGGAAAACCTCTGATGAAACCCATGGAATTGACCTCCCATTTCCACTCTGAAATCACAATCAATTGTAGTATACCACTTGGATTCTTACACTCTTCCTTAACCATATGAAGTCCAAAAACCTAGCAACAAACTTTGCCACATCATTCTTTAGATTCGGCCCATAATAAAACCTCTTCACTACAGTCAATGTCTTCTGATAGCCTGTGTGACCCGAATATGGTTTCTCATGAAAGTCCCCCAAGATCACCTTATTGAGCTCACTTTTTTCTGAAACATATATCATGTCTCTAAACCTAACCAATCCATGTGTAGCGAGATGATCGTCCAAATCCTTTACACCTGCACCTATACTTGTACTACGACCTATACCTGTACTTGTACCACCTGTACCTACACCTGTACATGTACCACATGTACCTGTACCTGCACCACCTATACATGCACCACCTATACCTGTACGTATACCACTACATCTACATGTACCACTAGTACATATGGTCAATTTTCTAACACTTTAGTTCCGACAGTTTTGACGTATTGTCGGAAATTTCTGCAATTTTTCTCAATTTTTTTAATCCCTCCACGTGGTGTCACTCTTGAGACCCCAATGGCGACATTTTCGCTCTTGTGACACTACGAAAAAGTGTCGCTATTGCGACCCACCCAACTAGGGTGTTGCGATAGCAACAGTAATAGAAGACAACGTCACTATAGCGACGTCCATGTTATGTGCATTGGTATACTGATGGATATGGAAAGATTGTTGTGGAATGCTCACGCTCCCTTTGACAAAGTCAGAGTTGACTTGGTCAAATAGCATCACAATAGTGACGGTTTATTTTAAATATATAGGGCGCGTTGTAAAGATGTTTTCCAACCCACTAACCCCTAACCCATTTTACCCCCTATATCCCTAAACCTATAACCCATTTAACCCCCTTAACCCGAAACCTATAAACCCCTAACCCATTTAACCCCCAAACCCTAAACCTCTAAACCCTTAACCCCTAACCCATTTAACCCCCTAAACCCTTAACCCCTAACCCATTTAACCGCATAGACCCCTAAACCCCTAACCCATTTAACCCCTTAAACACTAAACCTCTAAACCCTTAACCCCTAACCACTTAAACCCTAATTCCTGACCCCTAACCCATTTAGCCTCCTAAACCCCTAAAACCCTAACCCATTTAACCCCCTAAATCCTAACCCCATTAACCCCTAACCCCTAACCCCTAAAATCCTTAACTGCTAAATCCCCTAACCCCCTAAACCTCTAAACCCCTAACCCATTTAACTCTCTAAACCCCAAACCTCTAACACCTTAACCTATTAACCCTTAACCCCTAAAATCCTTAACTGCTAAATCCCCTAACCCCTTAAACCCTAATTACCAACCCTTAACCCATTTAACCCCCTAAAATCCTAAAATGCTAACCCATTTAACCCCCTAAACCCTAACTCCAATAACCCCTAATGTCCAGTAACCCCTAAAATCCTTAAATGCTAAATCCCCTAACCACCTAAACCTCTAAACCCCTAACCCATTTAACCTGTATACCCCTAAACCCCTAACCCATTTAACCCCCTAAACTCTAAACCTCTAAACCCTTAATCCCTAACCCCTTAAACCCAAATTTCCAATTGCTAACCCATTTAATCCCCTAAACCCCTAAGAGCCTAACCTATTTAACCCCTTAAACCCTAAACCTTTAAACCCTTAAACCCATAACCACTAACACCTAAACCCCTAACCCCTTAACCCCTAAATCATTAATTCTTAACCCATAACCCATTAACCCCTCACCCCTAACCCCTAAAATCCTTAACTGCTAAATCCCCTAACCCTTAAGCCCCTAATCCTTAATCCCTTAACCACTAACTCATTATTCACATAACCCCTAATTTCACCTAAATCCCCTAACCCTAAGCCCCCAATCCCTAATCCCTTAACCACTAACCCATTATTCCCCTAAACCCTAAATGCACCTAAATCCCTAACCCCTAACCCCTTAACCACTAACTCATTATTACCCTAACCCCGATCCATAATCCCTTAACCACTAATTCACTATTCCCCTAACCCCTAGATGTTCCTAAATCCCCTAAGCCCTAAGCCCCCAATCCCTAACCCCTTAACCACTAACTCATTATTCACCTAACCCCTAAACCCTAAAATTCTAACCCCTAAGCCCCTATTCCCCTAACCCCTAATCCTGTAATCCCTAATCCCTTAACCACTAACTCATTATTCCCCTTACCCTTATAACAGTCCTTAAAACCCATTGGGATTAGCCATTCCAAACGAGAGAAGTCTATTTGAGACCTACGATTGGGTTAATTCCCCCTTGTTGGCAAGGTGGAATTTTTGCCCTGTCAACACAATTTTTTTGTTACTTTAGCTGCTGCCATATATTATTCCTCAGTTGTGGAATCTACTGGAACTAAATATTTGTGTGACCTTTAGGAGACAAATCTTGATCTAAGACTCATAACATAACCTGAAGTATATACTCCAGTTTCTTGATCTCCATCAAAGGCTGAAATAGAGTATCCAATCAAGTTGAAGTCAACCACCTATGTATACTTGAGTCCAAAGTCTTGATTTCCCTTCAAGTACTTTAGAACTCTTTTTACAGTAGACTAACGACCCTCACAAGCTTTTGCATAAACCTGGAGAGGATTCCAACAACAAGCCTAGATTTATGCTTATCAAGTGAGCCATCTGCTTTATACTTTTTCGTTAACACCCAGTTGCAACCTATTTATTTGGTTCCCAATGGAGGATCAACCATCTTCTATGTGCCATTATTTATCAAAGCATCATGTTCTTTCTGCATTGCTTCTTTCCATTCATCATGAGAAATGACTTCTTTGAAGGAAATCAGTTCAAAATATGCAGAAAAAATTAGTTCACAATCATAAGAAACATCCATATCGACAGGTGAATTAGTATCATCTACATCACCTCCATTATGTCTAGTTGAGCTTCTTATTCTTGTCTTTCCATCCTCATTAGGACAAACACTTTCAAGTGTCTTTGTCATCCATTTTGGAGGACCTTTTTGAGATGGCCCACGCTGCTCATTTGATTGAGATGGGGTCGACTCAAGATTTAACCTCCTAATTTTTTCGATCACACCACTCAAAGTGTCATCTTGATCAGTCCTTGGAGCTTCATGTGGGGGAGAGAGTTATTTAGAAGGATATTCCACATAATGATCCAATATAGAGACTATGGAACAAGAAGAAGGGTTCTCACTTGAAAAAAGAACTTGAAAATCACTCCCAATGCTTTATATCTATGGAAACAATACTATGTTGGAGTTTTGTGAGTTATTATTCTAAAATGTGGTATCTTTAATATACAACTATATAGGTGAGAAAACCTATTCAAAAATATTGGATATAGTATATGGCAAGCACTTGTTTGTTATGAAGCCAAAAAACTACATTAAGGGATATGAGTTACCTCTCACATAGCAAGAAGGCTTAGCCAAAATAATACAATTTAGTATAAGGATGATAGATGGATAGAACACTGTCAAACCATATTGAATTCTATACATCTTTCAAGTCCCAAGTTTTAGGTTGGTTCGTAATCAATCAGTCCCTTGTTGTCAATGTAATTCATAAAATATTAAAATAGGGTTAACGAGGGGTTTTCTTACATTTCAAAGAAAGGAAATAGTGAAACATGTGCTTTACAGTTGTAGAGATTGTTGAGTTTTGTAGGCATAGACCACTTTAGAATAAGAAAACTTCATGCTTGGTCATCTCAGCTAGAGTGCAACGATTTCAATGGTTTTCTTACAGTTCAAAAAAATGAAACAATCGAACATGTATTTTACAGTTGTAGATTTGTTGAGTGTTGTAGTCATGGACCACTTTAGAATAAGAAAGCCTCATGGTTGGTCAGCTCAGCTAGAACACGACAATTTCAAGAGATTGATGTATTGTCAAACAACATGGAAAGAAAATATAAAGCACTATTTTTCTCACAGGCATAACTTTTCTTTGGAGAAGGTAATGTATGGAATAATTTAATGCTGCATCAACCAACATTTTCCCTACGTATTTGACAGAGTCTAAAGTTGATCTAGATGCAAACGTTGTAACCAAAATGAGTTTGTATAGAAATAATATGGATTCTATGGAGTTTGGTATCAAGGTGGATATGTTGGCCATGCTTACCTATCTCGGGAGAGAGAGAAAGTTGCAGTATCCCCTTGCTAGTTAACGATTTCATTAGTGTCATTATATTTTTCTTTATTACAAGAAAGGGTTTACAATTATCACAATTATCAGAGTTGATTAGTTTAGTTTACACCCACCAGTTCAAAATAAAATTCCATTTTGGAAAAAACGTCCTAAACCAACTCTTTGAACTCGTTGGTTAAATAAAATGTCTGACTTGCATGCCAATTTTTCCACCAAGAATGGGTCTAGACCCTAAACCCTAACCTTCCTCTATTTAAAGGCACCATCCATCCCTCCTCTTGATCTGCCTCTATTTTATAATTAATAATTTATTAACATATGAATAATTTGGAGTTGTAGCGAAGAACACTGATTTTGAGCAATGTTGGCCTTGATTAGTGCTGATTTTGGTGGATAAATTTATCTACTTAAACAATCTACATTTTTTCTAAAATATTGGAGGATATTTGACAATGGATTTTTGTGCCCATTTAAATTTATCTAAAAAAATTTCTATCCCTCATCTCTTATACTATATATTTGTAAGGTTCTTTGTAACCACCCATGCCATCTCACAACATATGTAGATATTTTGGTAATCACAGTCATCAAGCAAGAACATGGATGTTGACATAGTAAGGGTATAATCACATATATAATGTAAATAACAAGTAAGTTACGCTATGTGGTCAATGCAAATATTTATTTCATTTATTTTATGTGTGTTGATATATGTACCTTAGGAATTACATATATTAATGGCAGACATCTTTAATTGCAATAATGGGAATTCATCATTCTCTCTCGATTGATAGAACATGTAAATGAATCGACCACAACACATATATATACACACCTTTAGAAATTTATTATGGTACCTTGAAGTTCATTTCATTTATGGTTACAAACTATGAAACAACCACCCTCATCATCATAGTTTATCATTCATCACTTCAACAACAATAATTATTTTGTCTAGGTCCAATGTCAACATTAAACATCACTTCAATCACTCTAAAAAACATAGAATCAAGTTTCCTTTGTTCTTAAGATCGCCCTCTCATAATGAAAATGATGGGATATCATAATGAAATCAATGATAATCTGGGTGATTATATTTTTGTTTGGATTCCCGCCATCATACCTGGAGATCACTACCCACTATCACTCTGAACAAGAGGGGGAGAAGGCATTTGAGGGGAGGGGTAATTGGAACGCAGAAAACGAGCCGTATCTCTTTGAACAAGAGGGGGAGAAGGCATTCAAAGGGAGGGGGCCTTGGAACGTAGACGACGGGGTAGTTGACTGGAAAATATGAAATTGGGGGGACCTAGAGCGAGACTTCGAGAGAGGGATACTTTCCAGAATTAGAGCAAACAGGAGAAGGGCCACGTGTGAAATATTTGAGGAGAATGTAAATGTGGTAGATTTAAAACAACCACCAAGGATGGAGAAGGGCCAGATCGCAAAAAAATGGAGGATACGAGTAAAGGGACTTACTAATTGGAGGTGAAGGGTGATAGTAGAAAAGGGAAGAAGGTGAGGACAAGGGGGACATGGAAGAGAAGGAAGCAATTGGAAGATAACAATTAGGAATACATAGAGGGTTTGAATTCACAAGAATAGGTTTTGGCTTGGATGAAAAGGTGTCGACAAGGATATAACTGAATCAGTAGCATCACAAGTTAGTACCATAAAATTGTAGACGATTCGTTTTGCCTCGATAAACCTTTTACAATATTCGTTTCCATGTTTGATACTGAGTGGAAGGATTTAACATCGCTGAGTATTTTTTCTGTGAGAAATTTGTGCTGACTATGTGTCTACAGTTGTTGCATGTGTCTACAATTACTAACTATGTTTTCATTTATAATTTTTACTGTGAATTTTCACAGATGGTCAGCCCATAATACCCCTTATGTTTGCAACTGCGTTAGCATGTCAAATCTAGGGTCACATCCATAGTTTTAAGCCAGAGGAAAAAATCGAGATAGATGCATTTCGATCCAAGTTCACTGACCCTTTTTTTAAATTCATCACTACGTCTCCGAGAATCCTCCTTGATAATCATGTAAGAACTATGTGATGAAACCACTTTATAGTGATCAGTTGGAAGAAGTTAATGAAGTAATATTAGTGTGGGGACAAGTCTCTAGAATCTTGGAACAAAGTTAGGGTGGAGATACATGTCTTTGGATTCCCGAATGCCTATAGGGTGGAGGCATTTATCTCTAGAGTGCCTTTCTGATCAAAGGGTGGAGACATTGACCTCTGGAGTCCCTAGTTGTACATTGGGTAGAGATATACATCCCTGGAATCCCTTATACAAAAAAGGAACTATTGTGCACAAACATAGAACAACGAAACTATCATTAGTCTCAACATATTCATCTATGACAAAATTCCTAAGATACTATTAAGGATCCTTGGATTCTTAAACAACTCTTAGCACATCATATGTTGTGTGATTTGTTGCAATCTAATCATTGAAGAATTTTTTCATTAGGCCATCCATAGATAGATTTCAAAAATCACAGGTTTGACATTCTTTAGGAACACATTCCAACATTTAGTAAAAACAACGTTTCACTTTCTCAATAGAAAGAGAAACTTACAACTCTTGTAAGATAATGTCCTTCCACATTGTAGTCCAGTTGGGGATTAACAGTTGTTAGTTTCATAGATAGGAACTGCAATATAACACAATAGCCAAAAATGAAAAACGAATTTACAAATAAACGTACTCTAGAGTCTACAGTGTATGCTAGTCATTTGTTAAGTACACTACATTTGCATACCTCCACTTGACATTGTAGTTATTATACATAATTAATTATCTCATCAAGCATAACCTCTTTCCCAGTTACCTGCAAGAATAATAATTTCTCAAGATTAGTTTTTTGAGGCACAACATACCTTATTTCATTCTCTAGTCTCTGCCAAGTAGAAGCACCTTATTACATCTAGGGACAAGGTCTTGCAAAATTTTCATCCGTTCGCTAATATTTTCTCATCTAACCTGTCATTCAAGAAACTGAATTTTCTATTATCTTTCAAATCACTTCAAATGATATCTTGATTGAAAATTTTAATCTTCGATAGACAAAATTTAGATCAAATCTTTCATTAAAAAGAGGGAACCATAACCTCTCTACCAGGCTATGCCTATCAATCGCTTGGCCTCTTCTTGCTCTCACATGAATGTAGCCTTACTTGCTTGACTGTTACATTCTTCAACCTTATCCTTTAAATCATCCTAGTATTTTGTACTCTCTCCAACTTTGAAGTGCTTTCCATTCCTCTCAGTCTTATTTGTTTCCTTGGTTTGTTAAGGGACAAGGTTGACAACATTAGGATGACAGCACGGCAGCATCACACACATTAGATCATCTTCGCAGTCTGAACGCAGATGGTGTCAATGTCTCTGTTATAGAGAGCATTGATGCTAACGTTTCGATCTTCGCTCAAATCAAAATGGACTTCAACTTTGATAGCACCATCTTCCACAACTCTTCATATCACAAATCTCCTCCTATCACAAAACCTTTCCACAACTTTTCTTTCCTGGCACAAGACCCTTCGAATCACGTCTTCCTTGCTAAGGAGAGAAATGTTTCCACCAATTCCAATAAGCATCATCCACTCTCTTACATCTCTTCATGCCCTTATAAACATGGACTTCGGGGGGAAAATCCCAATCCTAAACCCACCAATCCCCTCTTAATCTCCCACCATTACCATATTAATATGTAGAGTGTAGATTTAAACTCCATCGATTCCAATACTCAGTACCAGCTTCACATCCTGTCACGCCCTTCTAACCATGAACCTCGCGCAGCAGATCCCTTTTTTAGACATACTAACCCCCATTTAATCCCTCACCCTTCCCTGATCAATGCGCAAAGTTTAGGTTTAAACAATCCTTCTGTCATAAACCTTTCCAGCCTTAATCTAGACTAAGCCTCAATTTCCCTCCTTCAAAAAGGTTTAAATTTTTCCATCACCCCTAATAAAATCCCATCTGACAACATCATCAGCAATGTAGAAGTTGCCTTAAAAGACATAAACCTTATTGAAGCATAAGAAATAAGAAAATACATTTCCAAAATCCTTAAAAACGATATACCACCCTCGTGCAACATATCTAAGGAATAAAAACTTGCCCTAAACAACCTTAAAAAGAACAAAAACAAAATTATCTTAAAAGAAGATAAAGGTAATGCTGCAATAATAATGGATAGGTCTGACTATGATAAAAAAATGGAAGAACATCCTAAAAATAGTGGTTGCTACAAAGTCTTAAATAAAGACCCCAACACTAAAATTCTTAAAGAAGTAACCAAGATAATAAAAGGTTCATCTCTAGACACCATCACCAAAAATAGAATCACCCCTTCGAGCTCGATCACCCCTAGAATATATGGTGCTCCCAAGATTCACAAAAAATACATCCCTCTAAGGCCCATAGTTAACACCATAGGCTCACCCACCTACCTCCTTGCTCAATACCTTGCCAAAAAGCTTCGCCCGCTTGCTGGAAACACCTCATCATACATTAAAGATTCCACATATTTCGTTCAATGGGCCAAAAACCTTGATATGAAAGATGAATATCTCATGGTGAGTTTCGACATTGTCTCCTTATACACTATGATACCTATAGATGAAGCCATCGATATTATGAAAACTATAACTGATAATGAAACTATAGATCTCCTCAAATTATGTTTAAAATCATCTTTCTTCAGTTTCAAAGGAACAATTTATGAACAAACTCATGGTGTAGCCATGGGCTCACCTCTGTCTCCTATAATTGCTAACATATACATGGAACATTTTAAGAAAAAAGCTCTCAAATCCATTCCATTCACCCCTGAGGAATGGAAAAGATATGTAGATGACATTTTCGCAAAATGGATCCAAGGTAAATCTAAATTAAATGATTTCTTAAATCACATTAATAATATCTCAAATCACATCAAATTTACCATTGAAATTTAAAAGGATAACCAATTACCTTTCCTTGACATTGACGCGAGGCCTAAACCTCACGGCCCGAATCTTCAATAATTGCTTATGCATATAAGCATACATCTCACCCAAAATAAAACTTCACCTCTGGCCATTCCCAATTCTCAATCCGGAAGCTTAAAATCCCTCAATCAAATTCTTCCGTTCCCCTCTCAATTCCCATTCATTTCAAACATCCACATATGGCTATATTTAAAGTCACAAACAAATGCATCAATGTGTTTAATACCACTGTAACACAATGTAAGCAAGACTCAAATTTGTTCGTTTTGATAACTGCACTCCCAATTGATATTTGACCAGAATTCAATTTAAAGTAAAACAATTTGGCCTATGCCATTTAAATTACCTCCATCCAGCTGAATAACGCAGACTTCAGCCTTTCATCTAAATTGGGTCTTCAATTGCAATCAGCCAGTGTTCTTTGCACACCAAATTTGCTCTTACGCTGTTTAAAAATTGTAAACACACTCACTATGATAAAGTATTGGTATTACTTAGAGTTTTTCTGCGTTGTGTCTTTGCATCAGTTTGCCATCGAATTATACAATTCAATGTTCTTTGCTTCCCTACGCTTATGTATAAATGCGCCCTTCTCCCATTCAACTTTTCTCATGCATACTTGTATACACATTCATGTTTTTAATCAATAACCATTGTATACACATTCAGGTTTTTAATCAATAACCATTGTATACACATTCAGGTTTCTAATCAATTGCGCTTGTTTGAAATGGCAATTTGCATACACATTCAGATTTTTAACAATTAAACTTACCACACATGACTTGCCGCTACAAATCGACTTTCCTGGACACTTTTAGGTCTTAACTTGAACACTGGATAAGTTGACTTCACAGTCATCATACATAGATACGTTCTGCCTCTGCGTTTTTCCCCTTGCTTCCTGCGCTGATCAATTGAATCTCTTAACCAATTACCACAGCTGTGCGTATGTGGCCTTTTAACTCAAACACTGCATTTGATATTCCACGTCCATGTGAAATCTTAATTTAAAACTTCCAATTAAAAACAAAACACTATGAATATAAAGTCGACCTTTTCAGCGCACTTTTACTCATATAATTAAACCACACAATTAAAATCCTGAAACACTCGCCCACAGGTTTTCTTACCTTGGATGATTCTTAACTCACGTTTTTACAGTGCTATAGCATACGATTCTGCTTTCGCTTTTGACTCACTACAGGATATGAAGTCGATTTTTATGGATCTAATGCTACAACCAGACTCAACGCCTCCTCAACGCTGTGATTTAACACTTCTGTCCAGCGTGTCTGCACACCTTCCAATCACATAGATAACATTATTATTCCGCTGTCATTCAGTGCTGCATTTATCAATCAACCTGCGCGTCCTGTAACATATAAGTGACAACATAAATTAACCGAATTTTAATTCAATTCAGCTCAAGTAGTGATCAAACTTCATAGCGCTATATTAACCATGCATCACCAACATTCCATTAGTTGTATTATGGGTTTAAAACATTGACCATACAGATCGATCTTCAATTCGACTTAAATCGATTTTAACTAAAATCGATTTCATTCTCCTATGATTATATCACAGAAATACAAGCAGAATTTAACCAATAATGTATGTGTACAATTCACGCAGAAATTCTAAGACAAACTCTTCATTAATAAAACTAAATGCAATCGATTACAGCAACCATTCTTGGCCAGATTTTCAACCATTGGCCTTTTACAATTGGCCGAAGGCTTACAGCCTTGGCTGTTCTCACTCTCTCCAACTATCCCAATGTGTTTTTCTCTCAAAACCCCCTCCTATTTATACAATTTTAAAAATGATCTAATTAAATGCTCAATCCCCTTAATATCTCAACAGCACTAAAATATCTCAACAAATCCCTAAATCTCTCAACATCCCTAAAACTTAGAAACTAATTCCAACTTAGGATCCCTTATTAATTCTAAATAATCTAGAAACTAATTTCTCTCACATTTACAATTTCTCACAAATAATTAATAATATTAATATTTACATGAAATTTAATATTTCTTCAAAACATGAAACCCCCTAGCTTAGATAAAATACAAGGTGTTTTTCGGAGCTAATGCCTCAAGATTTACATCCTTTTAACAAAAAAATATGGGAAACTTAGCACCAAGGTCTATAGAAAGACGACTCACATTGAAAGATACCTTCACGCAAACTCTCATCACCATCCTAAACAAAAAATTGGCATCATCCCCTAACAACTAGGGCGTCGAGAATTTTGGACTCTCACCATCTAATGCATGAAATAAACCACCTCCGCCTTGTCTTTCAACATAATGGATATAACAAAGATGTCATTAATAAAACTATTTACCAAACACTTAATAAAGACAACATAAAGAGAACTTTTGACATCCCTAAAATTTCTTTACCCTACATCAAAAGGAACAACTGATAACATTTCAAAAATCCTAAATAAACATAACATTAAGATTGGCTTCACTCCCCCTAATACCATCAGAAATATTGTAGACTTTACCAAGGACCCTATAAACCCTAGATTACAAAAAGGAGTCTACATCATACCGTGCTCTTGTGGAAAAGAATACATTGGTGAAACCGGTAGATCCCTTAACATTAAACTTAAAGAACATACTCCTGACATATCTAGAAACAGAACGGAAAAATTTGCATTAGCAGAACACGCATTTTCATCCTCTCATTACATTCGAATGGAAGATGCTAAACTTATATCCAAATAAGATCATTACCTAAAAATAAAAATCAAAGAGGCCATAGAAATCGAAAAAAGGAAAAATAACATAAATAGAGATGATGTTCTTAATATTAGCAATACATGGAAACCTCTAATATATCATACCTCTCATGACATCAAACTTAACAATAATAAATCTCTAAATTAGTAACCTATCTTAAGAATTTCCTCCTTACCTCTTAAATTACCTCTCCAATTATTAATTTCATTATTCTTAAACATAATAATTATTTTTATTATTATTATAATAATAATAATAATAATAAAATAAATAAAATAAAATAAATAAATAAATAAGTGAATAAATAAATAATAAAAATAAAAATAAAAATAATTAATAATTAATTAATAATAAATAAAATAAAATAAGTAAATAAACAAATAAAATAAAATAAATGAATAAATTAATTAAATTAAATCATTCTAAATAAATAAATAAAATTTCAAATCCTTTCGCCCAACCGACCTCCTTAATAATAACTAAAATTTTCCTAAAAATTACTATTTATATGATTATTCCTTTGCCCTAATCCTCACATATCTTTCAAAGAATATTGGGCGTTTACCCCTAATGATGGACTCACTTATGAAGTCCGAAACATTGGGTTATTAAGAATACTCAAAACAGGTTATTCCTCTACTTTTGAAAAACTAATTTCACCTGTATGGACTCCCTTTTTAAAAACATTAGGATGCTTTTGCAATAAAGAAGGGCATTTCCAGGACACAGTCAGGTGGAGAAAGAGTACAAGTTCCAAATTTATCATGAATGTGGGATACTTGAACTTAAGCTTTTCTGTAGCAGTCATGAGGTGCAGAGTGGTTATTGAGACTTCATCTGATGACCATTCTTCGGACTTAAATTGTGTGACAGCACTATGGATAAGTTTGAAACTAGAGATTGAACATACATTTGGTTTAATTTCAATAGAAATTTTAATCAATAAATGTAAACCAATGGCTAAGAAATACTATAAATTAATAAATAGAGAAAACGTGGCAACAAGCAACAGTACCTACAAAATTGTTACATTGAGACACAAAGAATAAGGAACTATTGTGCACAAACAAAGACCAAAAAAACTATCATATTTCCCACTTTCCATTTGTTTATGATGTCTTATGCATGGGACTGGCTAATCTCTCTTAATGGACTGGATAAGCTCTCTGAATGGCTTTCTTTCCACCTTGTCATTACTAAATTTTGGACCAAAAAAAAAAATTCTCCATACAGCTCAAGGGTTTGATTTTTGAACGCTTCTACCTTGTGTTGAATGGGTTACACGTTATGGTAATAACACACAAATTTAGGTGGTTGTTTAGCTCATGCCATAAGAATTGAATTCCCCACAAGCCTAAACCACCATATATCACATATTGATTTGGCATACCAAAATGACCTCGTGTAGGCACTTGAATGGTTCACAAAGATTCAGACTGTTTATTACGCCTGCAGCCTGCTGGTGTTACGCTACTTGTTGCATTATTTGCAGAAGTACCCTTGTTGCATAAGTACTAACCTATTCTTATATTCAATTTATTACATAAGCATACATGTCATTGGTGATATTACCTTACCTTGATAGGTATTAGAGATCTTATTGGAATGAACATAAATAATAGCACTCAGACAAGGAAGGTTATTTCTAGTTTGAGAGGGCATTTGGACTACTCATTTAGATATTTTGCTACAGGAAATAAGGATACTACTTGTAGAATCTGGGACACTCGAACTTAAACTTTTTCTGTAGCAGTCCTGAGGTGAAGTGTGGTTATTGAGACTTCATCATATGGTTGTATTGGATGTTAATACCAATTATGATCAATTTCAGGAGATCGACCCTTTAGGTGAGAGTGTTGCCATATTATTAAATCCAGACACAAAGGCACCTTTCATTTAAAAAACAGACTGAATATATGCGGGATTTCTATAGAACAATCAATCACATGACTTATAAATATTTAAGTTCCTTGATATAGGAGTTGAATTATGGGAGATTCCAAGGGGTTTGGAGTAGATTCCTCTATCATTGAATGAACTCACTCGAAGGCCTTTTGGTGGTCAATTAAAACTATAGGATTTGTTATATATATATATATATATATATATATATATATATATATATATATATATATATATATATATATATATATATATATATATATATATATATATATATATTGTTCCAAAAAAAAGGGAGATGTGCATATACATTATAGTGAAATGTGAGAGGGTTGTTACATTCTTCGTTGAGAATTAGGGGTAGAATTTTCATTTGCAGATATAATTTCATTGTTAGAGGCATTCTAATGGCTCCCAAAAAGAAGAGCCACTACATGGAACCATTGCCAAATGGTTGACTTACAGATAGTATTGAACCATGACAAGATGGAATTATGTGGGCTGAATTAGACTCTAGACACATTTGGGCCCACGAGTGAAACTTGACTAGAGGCTTGGAAGAAATTGGCCAGTCAACCCACCCATGATTATATATATGTGTGTGTGTGTGTGTGTGTGTGTGTGTGTGTATTCTCCATGTAATTTATTAGTGTCTTGGAGTTAGATTTATCACTTATTTTCTCAAACTGGCTAAAATCATCTGTAATCTCTTATTATCTATTAACATTTGTTTTATGCACCTTAGCATCTATTAGACAATTATTTTATTTGGTTGGTTCCAAAATCCTTTTGGACATATTGGTTGAATGTGCCTTAGTGCTCACTAGATCTATCTGCTGAAGATGTGGAGGAAGCACTACATGACTGCAGGCCATTAACCTCTTAATTTGTGCCTCTCCTGCCATCCGAGGCGAAAAGGAAGAAA
>CM076584.1:156153068-156198617 GCA_034641835.2 Pinus albicaulis | reverse complement strand
GGAGTGATGGTGCTGACAAGTCCGGGTCGTTGTTGCCACGAGTCCATCCAGAAGCGAGCAGTAAGATCGGCACGGGTTTCCCAAAAACTATGTTCTTGGATCAGAAAGCGATGCTGTTTGGCTGTATTCCAGATCTGTGAGCCTGCTTCCACTGTTGTCAAGCAGATGAGATCTTCGGTTGGTCTATGATTGGCATACTTGGCTATCCAGAGAAGAGCCCACGGAGTGTGTGGTGCTGACAACCACTGGCAGCAGATTTTGGCTCCCATGACTGCATTGCTGTGATACGGATCACAAAGACCAAGTCCTCCAGATTTCTTCGGTTTGCAGACTTTGTCCAATTTACCAGTGCCCATTTTCTGTTTTGCCTTGAGGATCCCCAAAGAAAATTGCGTTGCAGTGATTTGATTTGCTTGAGGACCCACTTTGGGGCGGCAAGAATAGAAAATAAATAGAGGGGCATAGACTGTAAAACAGCTTTGACGAGAATAAGACGGCTGGCCAGATTGAGGGAACGGAAAGTCCAGGAGGAGAGCCTAGCTTCCAGTTTTTCGAGAAGTGAATGCCAGGAGGAGTGTTTGATGGCAGAGTCTATCAGAGGGGCAGCCAGGTACTTAGCAGGAAGATGAGCAATGGTGAACCCAAGGATCCTGACAGTGTTGTTTTGAGTGGAGATTGAGGTATTGAAAAAGAAGATCTGAGATTTGGAAGCACTGACTGAAGTGCCAGAGGCGTCCGAGAAGGTATCTAGAATGGATTTGTAGGTGATGGCTTCTTGGATAGAAGGTTGCCCGAAAAGCATGTTGTCGTCGACAAAATGTTGATGGGTGGTGGCCAGTGAGCCATGAACCGAGATGCCACGGAGTTGCTGGGAGTGGAGAGCTTGCTGGATAAGACGACCCAGACCTTCGGCATTAGAACAAAGAGAAAAGGAGAGAGGGGATAACCTTGGCGGATACCTCGGGATGGGGAGAAGGGGCGAGAGGGGATGCCATTGACCAAAATAAAGAAGAAGGAGGAGGAAATTAGGGTCATTACCCATTTGATCCAGGTAGGGCTGAAACCATAGGCTACTAGCATTTGCTGTATATAGTTCCAACTTAGCTTGTCAAATGCTTTAGATAAGTCAATTTTCATAAGCATACCTACCTTTTTGGTTTGTTTCAAGGAGTGGGTGATCTCATGCATGAGAATGATCCCATCGAGGATCTGGCGGCCTTCCACGTATCCAATTTTTTCTGATCAGATAAGCAGAGGCAGCAATGGCTTGAGTCGATTAGCAATCACCTTGGAAATAACTTTGTATATGACACTACAGAGGGCGATTGGCCGATACTTGTCAAGAGTTGCGACGTTGTATTCTTTGGGTATGAGGGCAATGAAAATAGCATTGAGAGAGGGAAGAAGCCAGTGCATGGTGCGGGATTCCTCGACAAGTTTCCATACATCGTTCTTTATGAGGCCCCATAAATGATGGAAGAAGTTGGAGGTGAAGCCTTCTGGACCTAGTGCCTTGCCGTCTTTGCATTGTGCTACTGCCTGTTCCACTTCCTGAAGAGAAACAGGACGAAGTAACATTTGATTATGATCTTCTTTGATTAGTTTGGGAATGTGTTGCAGGACTTTGGTGATTGTTGGCTGCCTGTTAGCATGGCTCTCCTGAAGCACCGATTTGAAGTGGGATAAGAGTTCTTTTTCTATGTCCTGATGCTCTTCCAGCCTTTCTCCATTTTGGCTTTGGAGTAGGCTGATCTTATTGTGCATTCTTCTTTGGATGGTGGAGCGGTGGAAAAATTTGGTGTTCCTTTCCCCTTATTTTACCCATCTTATTTTGGATTTTTGCTTCCAGAGTATCTCTTCTTGCTGCCTTCGTTCATCCAGTTGTTTAAGGAGACTCTGTTCTTGTGTTGGCTCTCCTGAAGCACCGATTTGAAGTGAGCTAAGAGATATTTTTCTATGTCCTGATGCTCTTCCAGCCTTTCTCCATTTTGACTTTGGAGTAGGCTGATCTTATTGTGCATTCTTCTTTGGATGGTGGAGCGGTGGAAAAATTTGGTGTTCCTTTCCCCTTCTTTTACCCATTTTATTCTGGATTTTTGCTTCCAGAGTGCCTCTTCTTGCTGCCTTCGTTCATCCAGTTGTTTAAGGAGACTCTGTTCTTGTGTTACCAGTATCTCAGTACCGCCCTCTTGGATGATACGTTGTTGAAGCTTCGCCATGCTGCTCTCGAGGACCTTTTGTTGTTGGAATATGTTCCCGAAGGTGGAGTGATTCCAACTTTTGATGTGAGTTTTGAGGTCCTTGAGGTGTTGCTAAAATTGGAACATCTTGGATCCTGCCGGTGGTGAAAAAGATTGCCAGGCCTTGGTAACCATATCCTTGAAGTCCGGGTGAGTTAGCCAGAAGGCTTCAAAACGGAAGGGTATTTTAGTGGCATCGCCCGGCCTCGTCCATTGAAGAGAGATAGGCCAGTGGTCAGAACCTGAGAGAGGCATGATAGAAGCTTGAATGTCTCCTCAAACGTGGAGGGCGTTGTCTGATAGGAGGAAGTGATCCAGCTTAGAGGCGATTTGTTGTGAGCCAGAGCGTTTGTTGTTCCATGTATGCATGCCATTGGAGAAGGGAAGATCTATCAACCAATTCTTTTGAATATAGTTTTTAAAGTGGATGCAGTCCAAATCTAATTTGGAACAGCCTCCTCTTTTCTCTTCAGATTTAGTGATCATGTTGAAGTCCCCACCCGTGATCCAAAGGGGATGAGTCCTGTTGGAGTTGAGCATTTCCATCGTATTGAGCATCACTATTTTTTGCATAGAGTCTTGAGGAAAGTATACATTGGTGAGGTGCCCACGTATATTGGTTCCTATAATATGGAAGGTAGCTTGGATTAGGTTATGCGCTGCATGAGCATCAGTGATTGAGATCGCTTGCGGATCCCAAGCTATGGCTAATCCCCCTGAGGCGCCAGAAGCATCAACTGCAATGGAATGGCTGCCTGGCCAGGATTTGGAGAGAATGGAGCCTAGGGTATTGCTGTTGCATTTGGTTTCTTGTATGAAGAAAACCTGTGGTCTTTCTTTTTTAATCATGTTTTTAATCATTCTGTATTTTGAGGGGCTATTTAATCCCCTTATATTCCAAGAGGTGAGCTTCATTGAGAACTGTTTTCAAGTGGTTGGTAGAACTTGGTAAGCTTGGGGTACCTACCAGATTCCACGAGCATCTCCCCAATTAGGATGGTCCTTTGTAAGTCTATTTTCCTGCCTCTCTTTTTGGAGTCCTTGAAGGTTTTTTTTGCTTCCCACTGACTGCCTAGTTGAACTCCCAGGGATTTTTGGTGCTGTTAAGCACGAAAGAGGGTTACCTCTAGACTGTCTATCTATCTGTACGATATTTTATCATAATCCTTTTTTCTGCAAGCCTGTTCTAGTCCAAAAATTTCTAACTCTCCTATGTCAATACTTTCTGGTTCCTCTTCCATGTGACTATCCTGGCTGCCTTCAGCACCAAAGCCATCTACATCCATGTTGTTGGGCTGCCAGATAACGAGTTTTGTTTCATTGTTGGGCTTGGGTGGCAGTAGGAAGGACTCAGGTGGAGGCTTCGAATGCGAAGGAGGAATGTGTGAGTCAGAGCTAGGAATCGATGCAGAAGGGGTCAAGGGGGGAGCAGTCTTACTGGGGATGTCAGAATCGGGTTGAGACTGCTTTGCAAGAATGCCAAAGTTGTTGTTGGTGGAGGGGATGTCAGAAGCTTGGGTGGAAGGTTTGGCAGCAGATGAGGGGGTTTTCATGTGGTGGCGTTTGCGGGTTGGGACTTTGGTGAAGCCTTCTTCATCATAGTTTGCAGAGGTAGCAGTGCGTTTATTGGAGGGTGGATTGAGGGGGTAGTCTCGGAATAAGTGGCCATGAGCATGGAATTTTCGGCAGTGGAATGGAACATATTCATAATCAATAGGTTGCATCCATTCAAAATCATCATGAAAAAAACTTACCGAGTCCGGAAGTGCCTTTGCCAGGTGCATGTAGATGCATATTCTAGCATATGAAGTGTATCGCCTAAGCTTGGTCTCCTCTACTATCTTTATGAACTCTCCAAGTCCATTACCTGTGTCCCTTAAAGATTCTTCATCCCGGTATTCAAGGGGTAAGGAATACAACTGGATCCAGACCGGCGCCCAGCTGAAATCCTCTTTATCGGGGTTGAATCGTTCAACCCAGTCGCGGAGATAAAGTCTGGACGAGTTGAAAAAGTATGGACCTCCATCTAAGATGCGATTTCTGTCTTCGATACAGTTGAAAATGGCGTTGAAGAAGCCCTTTGGCCCTAATTGAAGCATAACATGTCCTTCTGGTTTCCATTTGGAGCCGATTCAGCCATGCAGGGCTTTTTCAGTAGGCCAGAAGCCGACAAATTTGCCAATGAGTGCACGGCCCTTCATGTACTGAATATGAGCGTTGATGCGGTGGCTTGGAAGGTCTATCTTAGGGCGATCTGCATCTATTGGCCCGCATGTCGCAGAGGTCGTCTTGGGCGGAGCCGTTTTGTTAAGAGAGTCTATGGTTTTTTCTTGTTGCGCCTCCGATGCGTTTCTAGGGGTCTGGGAATCAATAGCAGAGGGCGTCTACCCTTTGGCAAAAGAGGGCTTCTGCGCAGTGACAGAGGGCGTCTGCGTTGTGGCAGAAGACGGTATCTGTGTCGCAGCAGGTCTGACAGAGGTGTGAACACCTGTGGGGGAGGGCGTATTAGCCCCCTCTGTGGAGGATCCATTTGATTTGGATCAGCGGCCGCTAGGAGGCATGACCAAGCTGGAGCAGAAGGCGTTAGTGGAAACCTCCGCACCAGAGCTTCGCTGTCGAAGGAATTCTTTAAACCCTAGCTCAGAGTTTTCTCATAGCTCCATTGATAACAAGAAATCTGATAGTTATATTCATAGTCCTTATAGCTTAAATTGATGAGTTGGTAATGAACCCAAAAGAGAAATATAAATGCACATCTTATGAATGGATTATACATAAATTGAAGAAACAACTCATAGAAATCAAGTGCTTAAACACTAAATTATTAAGCGCTTATATTTTGATAGATTAATAAGGCATTAACCAACCAAGCATGTGAAGGAAAAAATTACACATGTGCAATTTATACACGTGATTCTATTGACTTGAATTCTCAAAGACAAATCAAGTTGTCATAATTTTTTAGACTTCCAAGGTTTTTCTATAAAAAAATACATGTTGCCACAAATTCATGACACACTTTCACCGAGGGCAGGTTTTGATTTTGAATTTGAATTTTTTAAGACAATATTAGGTCTACATGGGAAAAGTGATTCTTCCCAAGCCAACATAAGAATGTGGTGAAAAAGTGTGGAAAAATACGTTAAAAAAGTTAGTCCTATAATTTTTCTTGCAATTTTTCTTGTTCCCTCAACATCTATCCTAATGGAAATTCCCTGGAAACCCATGACTCCTTTGGCCTTGAAACCTCGTTTACATGACATATCCACAGATGCATCATATTGGGTTCCTAAGTTTAGTGGCATTCGTCCGTTAAAAATTGATGAACACATACAAAACTTCTATGATGCGTAAAAAGTTGTGGATATAAAAACTCGTGATGTCATTATTAGATTATTTGTGAGAAAATTTGAAGGGGGAAGTAATGATACGGTACCACTTACTTCCCAATGATATTGTCTTATATTGGGAAACTATGATCCAAGAGTTCAAGAAACAATTTCAAATAGTAGATGATTTGGAGCATTGAAACTATTAATGAAAATGAATAATCAAGTCCTTTCCTTGAATTGAAAAGTGAATTACTTGTTTTTCACTGCACCTATAAGGGTAAGACCTCCTTTTCCTCCTACTCCTACTGGACATACTACTGCTAAAGTGGATTGGTGCCACCTTTTCTAAGACATCGATGATCCTTAGTACTATTACATGTATACATGAAACATGGAATTATCCAAGGTAGGAAAGGAACCTTCACCTCTTATTAATAGCAAACATACCTCCCCTTCTCAGAATCATGAGGTTAGCATTCAAGAGTATGTGTCTTAAGATGATAATTGTTCGTCTTTTGAAAGCTTTGTTGTATAAACTTGGAAACGACTCTTCGAAACCATTCTACAAGGAGTAGAGGAGGCCAAAACTTATCCGAAATAGAATGGAAAAATCAAACCTATCATGATTAGTAGATAATCTTCTCCTCTAAGGAACAAAGAAACTCAGTTTTTGAACAAGGTCAACATATCCAACAAACAAGCATCTCCACATTTCCCAATATTAGGACCCTACAATATATTTGAAGATCCAATGAAGGTCCCATTCCATGTGACATTACTATCTTCTCTTAGAAAACCAACTTATTCTAAAATATTTTCTTGTATCCTACAAGCCCCTCCTCCTCCATGATTAGAACATACAAAATTTTCCTCCAAAGACACATCCTCTCAACCAAACGAGGCATATGATTTCATTCAGTTAGACCCTAGAATTCCTCCTTTCTATGTTTTAGGAAAGATTTCTAATTTTACGCTCCATAATTGAGTCATTGACACATACGAAATACACAATGTCATTCCTTTTTTAGTTATGAGAAGAGGTAAATATCAAGAAAAAATTTCACCTACTTCCTTCTACATAACACCTGTGTATTAACAAGACAGTGGGATGGTTACTTATAGTGTGCTATCTAAAGAATATCTTCATGTTCCTACTCATGAACAAGATGGAATGAATTGTAGCATGGATTTTGATGGTGCCTAACCCAAGAAAGGATCCAGTACTAGAGTATATCTATGTGATCCCAGGGGTTTCATTATCTAATAAATTTGGAATTGTGGAAATATTTTTACACTAATGAAAAAATATGTAGATTCCTTCAAAACAAGGAATTCAAAGACTTGCACATTTTCCATGAGATAGAAGAGGAAACCAATAATATAATCCAATAGAAAACCAATAAGATTATGCCTGGCTATCCATGTTGGAATCCATGTTTGATTCCAACATGGATAGCCTACACCTATGTTAATAGTGAAACCATTAGAAAGGCAGAATAGCTGACTACCCCTATAAACATGGGAACATGAAAAAAATGAAAGATGATTTATATAGGGTCGGAGTTTTCCCCTTGTGAATCCACTTGCTTCATAGATTCACTCTTTACAGAGTTCAAGGATGTTTTTCCCTGGTCCTACAAGGACCTCAACTTATTCAATATGAAATAAATAGTTCAAGTCATACCTATAATTCTTGATTCAAAGCCTTATAAGGAAAAACATAGGAAGAAAATCACTATTTGGAACAAACAATTATGGATGAATTAGATAATATGGAAGCAGTAGGGGTCATGTCATATATTTTAGTCATTACTCACAGTGGATATCCAATTGGGTCTTAGTTAGGAAGAACCAACAAATACATGGGTAAACGAAAAACCAATTAAATTGTTGTCTACAAAACTTCATGTTCCCGAGAGAAGTTCTTGTGATCATAGTTCAATTCCTATTCCATGTGTAAAATTCCCACTAACTGATGACAGCATTTAGAGACGCCAATTTTTTGTGTTGAAGAAACGATTTCTGAAAGATTTGTTTCATTGTACAAGAGATTGTAAATCTCAGTACAGTTTTTGCAAGTAGTTAGAATACAGTTCGAGTTTCCGGAAGGTGAAAGATATGCCTTTGCCTTGCACCATAATTCCTTCAAATTAAATTTGTAAAAGTCCTTATGTATTAAGGTCTCTTCCCAACATAGATCAAACTTTGCTAATATGGAGGAATTCCTTCCTTGTCTTGAATATTGGCCTTCATATTGTCAATTGTATTAGAAATCTTAACATCAACTACAATTCAACATCTTCACAGAGATATTCATATTCCTTTGGAGATGAAGGATAAGAAGCAAGCTCGATTCCTATAAATATTATAACAAACTACAAACTTGTCATCTTCAAAACGATTTCAAGAAAAAATAGAACTTTGATGATTTGGAGGACTTCCTTGTCTTGAATTTTAGCCTTGACATTATTGATAGTAACTAATTTATCAACCTCAATAATATTTTACTTCCCATCTAGAGTTTTGAGATGTGCATTCCACATCTCAAACAGAAAACCAATTAGATTTAGTTAAATGATTTTTGAGATCTTCATTCCACCTCTCAAATGGAAAACCAATTGGATTTTATTCTTTCTAGATGTTATAATCAATGAAAGTACGACCATCCTATAGTTGTTTTCCAGTTAAGGTTAACCATTGTTGGTTAGTAGGCAAGCCCTAATTATAGTTATCTTGCATATTTGCCTTAACATTATCAATGATGTTTGAGGTGTCCACCTCAAAAGTAATGGTTTTTTCGAGTCAAAGTCTTAAAAGAGATTTGCATTCCACCTCTTAGAGAAAGCAACGGATCCCTTTTCCTTTTCCATATTTTAATTAGTGAGCCATTTAATTTCAGTGATTATAATATTAATTTAAAATAAAACTATAATTCTGTTATTTTTATGATTTTTTAATTTTGGCAATGTGAAATATATTATAAGATAAGTGTTTCGTTACTTATTAGCTTTTGCCAGCCATTTAATTTATATCTGATTCTTATCAAAATCAGAGACTTTGTGCTTCATTGGAAAGATTTGTTACTCCATATAATATATACATAATTTCACTTACAATTTTTTTGAAACTTATTAAAAATTGTTTCACAAATTTATTCTGTACGACTTTGCAGGCATGATATTTAACCATTGAAAATAAAAAATAATATTATTATTTAATAGATTTCATATAATTATTATATAAAATAAAAATATAAACATTTCCCTACACCTTTGGCAAGCCTTATGGTAAAAATGAATCGAAGGCAGCTTGTTGTGGTAAAAATGTGCGTTATGCATATCCTTTACACCCAAGAAAAGCCAAAATCCACGTACGTAAAAGCATCAACCAAACCTTTTTCCCCAAAAAAGCGGGATGAGTTGGAATTTGAAATATTGATATACAACAGTATCTGTTTTTATCCGGAGGAGGTAGAAGCCGGATAATATGTATAGATGCCGGAAATATATTAATTCCAGAGGAGGTAGGGGCGGCAAATATATAGTCGTTGAAGGGAGGTGGGGAATGAATATATATAGATCAAAGTCTTATCAGTTTTTAGCATTTTCCTCCTCCGCCTCTGTCTATCTTCAGATTGGCATCTTTGTGTGCTTGGTTGTCTCTGTCTGAGTCTGGGTCTGTCCGTCTGTGGTTTGGGTGTGAGTATGGGTATGGGTCGGTCAGTCTGTCTGTCTGTAGTTCGAGTCTGGGTCCAGTTTGATTCCATGTCTGTTTGTGTGGATAGAGGAGGAGGAGGATGCTAAAGATTGGAGGCAAGAAAAACGAAAGTTAAGCTGTTCACAGATTGGAGGCCAGAAAAACGGAGATCAATGAGTTTTTGGGCTCTCACTTTCAGTATGGTATGCATGCATCAAATTCAATTTAATTTTCATATTTCTGCTAATATCTGCTCTGCTCTGCTGTCTATTTCGTTTTTAATTGTGAATGGAATCATTACTAGGAGGAATCCCAAATTGGCCCTGCATCTCCCTCTCTGTTGATTAGTTTAAACATGGTGCATCCCTCGTCATTTTTACTGCATTTAAAGCTCTGCCTCCTCAATAGTTTAAACCTCCTGATGCCTCCACCACTTCTTTAATTTTTCATTCACGGAGATCAATGATCTTGGTCTTTCTTTCTTTCAGTATGGTATGTATGCATCAAATTCAATTTAATTTTCATATTTCTGCTAATATCTGCTCTGCTCTGCTGTCTATTTCGTTTTTAATTGTGAATGGAATCATTAGTAAGAATCCCAAATTGGCCTTGCATCTCCCTCCCTGTTGATTAGCTTAAACATGGTGCATCTCCCTGCCTCCTCAATACTGATGCCTCCATCACTTCTTTAATTTTCCATTCATTTCTTTCCTGGAGATCAATGATTTTTCGGGAATCGAGTTCCATTGCTCTGTTTTCAGAAGCAATTATATCTGATTACCCTGTATTTTGAATAGAATTCCACTTATTTTAATTCTAATTCTGATATTTCTGCTCATATCTGCTCAGAAGCAATTCTATTTCATTACCCTGTGTGTCTTTTAATTGTAAATTATTTATTCTATTTCATTACCCTACCCTGTGTTTATTTTTAATTGTAAATTTTACACCAGAAATGAGTGAAGGAAGGAAATAGTGCGCTGATGATGTTGGTGATAAATGCATGAAGGAAACAGGTCATTGAGTGCGCTGATGATGTTGTTGATAAATGAAACAGGTCATTGAGTTGCTGTTGTTCAAAGCCCGCCCCGCCTCGCTGAAGAAATGAAATCATTCCTACCACAAAATCCCGATTCCAGGTATCTGCATCTCCTTCATTTTTATTGAATTTAAAACTCTCCGTCCTTCTCAAGTGTTTAAACCTGATGGGTCCGCCACTTTTAATGGATTTAATTTGTTCATTAGTTTATCTAATCCGCTTTTCACTGACTCTCGCTTAATCACCATCCCCTATGCCAATTCAAGCATCATCTGTGTATTTAATCCACTGTGTATTGTGCGGTGTGTGTTTTTTAATCCTCGGGGTTTTTGTGTGGAATTAGTAGTTTAATTCATGGGTGGGTGTTGGTATAACTGGTTTTGGTTGTTTTTAATTTAATGGTATATCTTGATTTTTTTTTGTTTGGGTATTTTTAGTTTAATGGTATATCCTGTATTTTTGGGTATAATAATCTTTTGCCCATGATTTTCTGGTATATCTTGCTCTGCTTCTTGGTATAATCTTCCATGTGCTGTGTTAGTTTACTAGTACAGTATACCCTAATTTTTTTTTGGCTCCCCATGATTTTTTCTGTGATGTGCATTTTATTTTCTCTAATCGTCTTTTCTCTTCTCTAATCCTCTTTTAGTTTAACGCTATAACTTGATATTATGGGTGTTTTTAGTTTAATGGTATATCTTGGAGATGATGGGATATGGAATTAGTAGTTTAATCCATGAGTTGGTGTTGGTATATCTTGCTATCCTGTGTTAGTTTCACACTATAATTTGGTATTATGGGTGTTTTTAGTTTAATGGTATATATTGTTTTTGTTTTTTTTATTCTTAGTTTAATGGTATATTTTGTTTTTTTTTTGGGTATAATAATCTGCTGTCCATGATTTTCTGGGCTTTGCTTTTTTGGTATAATCTTCCAATTGTCAGTTTAACACTATAGTATACTCTATTCTTTTGGCTATAATAATTTTGCTCCCCGTGATTTTCTGGTATACCTAGCTCTAGCTCTATGTTGTGCCGTGTAGGCTCTTTATGGTGTGAATTGCCCAAGTGAATCATCAAGATTATGATTGGGTTTCCCAAGCTTTTTTCCAGGCTTTACACTCCAAAAAAACTTATGAATTATTGGCTGGGGTTAGCGCACTCTCCAGGATTAGATTAGATATATATTTGGGTAATCAATCATGTCCTTAGTGAAACTAGATTTTCCGATGAACCAAATGGCCACGTATCACCTATTACTTTAAAGCACGTTTGTTTGCTATAATTTTGTGGCCTGGCCTGGCATGTGTTGTTTATTGATTTAAACCCATTTTTTCTACTTTAACACTATTAATGAACTCTCATCACTATTATTCTCAGGGGATGGTGAAAGCCAGCTTTGATTTTTTTTTTTTAAATAGAAATCATATTAATTATATTATTAGAAAAATTAAATATATATAGAGAATTATAGTTTATCATATATAATTTTATAAATTATATTTATCACTTTTATATTGAAAATAATATTTATATTTTAGGTTATTAACATCATTTTATTTTTTATTATATATTTTCTGAAAAGTATCGATTTAGAGAAAATCCATTATAGAAATGCAAAATTTTCATCATACTTCAGTAAAAATATTTCATTCATTCATATGTTTTTCCCCTAATTTTTATACATTTATATGTTGTATGGCAGATTTATTTGCAGGAATGAAAGTTGCTCATAAATAAGAGCTATATATACTTTCTGAAAATGTACCAATGAAGGTAAAATATATTTTCATTATTTGAATATAAATATAAAATTTTCATCATATTTCGTTAAAATATTCCATTCATTCATGTGTTTTTTCCCTAATATGTATATGTTGTATGGCAGGAATGACTTTTCATTATGGTTCTACTCAAACTAATATTTATATGTTGTATTGCAGAGTTATTCATGGGAATGGCTTCTCATTATGATTCTGCTCAATGTAAATATTGATGTAGTTATATGTTTATATTCTTTCTTCTTTTCTCAATATTGCGAGAAAATTATGCACATACAATTATTAATAAAGTTATTTTTTTATGGAAGGAGTTAAAACTCCTTCCAAATGCTCTAGGAAGATGGGGCCCCATTCTTCTTAGAGTAGTGTAGAATTTTTTGTGGGTTGATTATTTTTTCATATGTCACATTACCTTTTTTATACCCATTTACTTTATAGCATTCATATTTGAAGCATGTTGTTTAAAAACACTTCAATTATCATCCCACGTATTCATATAACAATACAACAACACTTCAATTATCATCCCACGTCTTCATATAACAATACAACCCAGAAATTCATTTCAACTTCTTATTTAAAAAATTACACAAATTATACAATTTTACACAAATGCATGAAAAAACACTAGATGTCTCTTTAATAAACAAATATTAATTCCAATTTCATATCATTTTTTTTATTTTTATTGATTTATTGATTTTATTATATATATATATATAATTATGAATTGTATGCTATGTATTTATTTATTTGAAATTGCATGTCTTTGAAAATGTTTTATTTTATATTTTGAATTGAAATGTATGTGTTTTTTTTTTTTCGTATGTATGTTTATGCCAAAGTGGTTGTATGAATATTTGTATGTGATTTGGAGTTAGACATAAAATTGAATTTGTAATGTGTGTTTGTCCTATTGAATTGTGATTGCTATGAATCTTCTTGTGTAAATTTGAGTGTGTATAAATAATCTAGGTTTGATTTTGTATTGTGTGTTTGCATATGTATATAAGAGTGGTTTTATCAATGTATGCTTTTGCATGTGATTTGAAATTATAATGTGCTTGGTGTATTGATTTGTATTTGTGATGAGATTTATTATGTGTATTTAATGTAGATTTGTTTAATACATTGTATTTGAATTTGTATGTGTATGTTTATTTACTTGAAATTGTTTATGTATGTATATGAAGTGTCTTCTCAATGCTTGGTTATGTAAATTGATTTGAAATTGTATGTGAATTTGTAATGCTTACTCTTTGTTGTGTTTTGAATGTTTGTTCATTTGATATTTGGGTATGTATGTTAGTGTGGTTTTATCAATGTTATGTTTGTTGATGTATGTGATTTGAAATTGTAATGTGTTTGGTGTATTGATTTGTAAATATGATGAATTCTATTGTGTATTTAATGTAGATTTGCTTAGTCCATTGAATTTGAATTTGTGTCTGTATGTTTGCTTATTTGAAATTTTTTGTGCATGTATATGAAGTGTTTTGTCAATGTTTGGTTTTGTGTGTTGATTTGAACCTCTATGAATTTGTAATGCTTATCTTTGTAGTGTTCATATTGTTTGTATTTGATATTGCATTTGTATGTCAGAGTGGTTTTATCAATGTTATGTTTGTTGATGAATGCTTGTATGTGATTTGAAATTGTAATGTGCATGGTGTTTTGATTTGTAATTTGTCATGGAATTTGTAATGCTTATCTTTGTAGTGTTCATATTGTTTGTATTTGATATTGCATTTGTATGTCAGAGTGGTTTTATCAATGTTATGGTTGTTGATGAATGCATGTATGTGATTTGAAATTGTAATGTGCATGGTGTTTTGATTTGTAATTGTCATGGAATTTATTATGTGTATTTATTGTAGTTTGCTTAGTCCATTGTATTTGAATTTGTATATGTATGTTTGTTTACTTGAAATTGTTTGTGTATGTATATTGTATTGAACTTGTATTTGAATTTGTAATGCTTATCTTTGTTGTGCTGATATTGTTTGTATTTGGTATTGCATATGTATGTAAGAGGAGTTGGTTATATCAATGTTAAGTTTGTTGATGTATGTTTGTATGTGATTTGTAATTGTAATATTTTATAAAAATATTATATATTATTTTTAGATTTTTTAACTTTTTAAGTATTCTGAATTTTCTTTTTTCTTTTTCTTTTTATGACTTTTCTTGCATTTATTATTTAAAAGCTAACTATTTAACTTGAAAACTTACAATAAAACACATACATTTTATTACATATAATTTTAACTCAATCTTAAGGAAAATAAAAATATATTATTAATAACTATTTTTATAAACATTACAATAATAACATGATTAATTATAAAAAATTGTCATAATTTATTTTCACATCATACTCCTAAAATTAATTTGTTTTTAAAAAATGCACTAATTTTATTAATTGTTTAAAGTATTAAATCAATATATTTTTAAAAATTCCATTAATATTACTAATCATTTAACATATTAAGTCAAAATCATTAAATCAATTGTGCATGTTGATATGTTAAAAACCCCATATCAACAATGCACACAAGTTTTTGGGGCACACAAGCTTCCACCTTCACGTGGTTGACCCTGTTAGTAGAGATTAGAGATTAAGATATGGAAGCAAAGAGAAGCTTTTTTAATTATTAATGCATAATTATAACATTAAATATTTAAAAATAACAAAAAATAAATAATTTATTATAATTATTACAATAAATAAATTATTATTATTATTATAAATTATAAATAAATAAATATTTATAAATAGTAATTAAATTATGATATTTATTAAAATAAATAAACAAATTTCCCAACAATAAAACTTAACCCTTTTAAAATATATCATTTCAAACTAATGAAAATTAATCACAAAATACATTAACCTCATACAACAATGATAAGTTTCCACCTTCACCATGTTGTAGAGATCAGAAGCAAAGCGAAACTTTTCTAATTACTAATATAAACTATTATAATAAATATTTAAAATTAAACATAATATATAAATTATTATAATTACTATAATAAATAAATAATTTATTTTAATAAATTATCAATAAATAAATAATTATAAATAAACCTAATAAATAAATATATACTCATAAATCATAATTATAATATATATTTATATAAAAATAAACATAATTAATAATAAATAAATTATTATAATAAATAGAAATAAACATAATAAAGAGATTTCCCAACAATAAGATTTCATATCAATATATAAATTTTAATTAGTTTAAAATTTATAAGGTAAATGAAAGTGAATGAAAAACTACATAATAAGGTAATAATTTGTAAAATAAGGTACATAAATTATATTAATCTGAGTATTCCTTATATCTCCAATTATAAAATAATAATTATGACATTTTGTCTAGCATAATTTGTAAAATAGTATATACAACATATTAAATTAAGTCAATATAATAAAAATGAAAGAGATCATTATTCTTCGCATGTCCAAAAATAAGATAAGTATTATGACATTTTGTCCAACATGGAACATAACACTCTTTGTGAGTAACATAATTTGTAAAATTGTACATACACAATCGTCTCTTATCAAATCAAATTGACTACAATATAAAAATGAAAGACAATTTGAAATAACAAAGGAAAGTTTCCACTTAAGATATTAGGTACATTTAGGCTCCACCAAGTTGAGTCTCATACAACCCTATTGATAGAAACACATTAATGGGAAAATTGTTCTTCCATTTAACTTTAAGATTCACTCCATCCTAGGTTATCCCTGGCTAGTAAAATAAAAATATAATTCATTTAATAATATAATTTAACTTTCATATAGGTGTTTATCAAGTCTTTCCAATAATTATGCAACATAAAAAAAAAGTGTTGTTCATCAAATATTTTACACTTTGAACAAAAATATCCAAAATACATATCTATATGGTCATCAAACATGCACATTGCAGTTGTTGTAAATATTTGTGTAGACATATCACATTAATGAACGCCTTGCTAACCTACCCAATGTGGAAATTATATAACTTATGTGTTATATATCAAAGATTCTCCTGATCACACACTATTTTAACTTCATGCACAATACATAATCTATTCCACCATTGATCATCACATGCGGAAATTAAATCAATCGCAATGCACACATGAAACAATAAAAATTCACACACATTAACGCAGCTGTTTAACGGGAAAGCCTGAAGTTGAAAACCCAAACTATCTGTATATAATATATGTCATAGAGATCATGTAACAATCCTCATACAAAGCTGATCATATCAAGCTCTCAGTACAATACAATCGCTACACACTAATCAGGCCCGATCTTGCAAATCCATGCACCGATCTTTGGTGAATGAACTTGAATTCACCAAGATTTGCTCACGCAATCCCTCATTGGCATCTCCCTAAATGTTGGATGCAATCAATGCATCCACTATAGTCACAACTAATAGTCACACTTGCTCTTTCACCTACCTCTCCACTAGTCTCCCTTTGAGCGCCATGTTGTAGTTAAGCGATGTATTTTTCAGTTGATTAATGAGTTATTATTTAGTGAATTAATTCACACTACTCTCACTAGTGTATCAATCAGTTAGACTAGATACAACTAGCTCAACTGAGTCTAACTGAGTTAAACTAAATACAACTCCACCAACTACTTCTATAACTCCACCAAACTCTGTCACATGAGTTCTAACCGTAGTCCCCATGCATTAGCTCCAGTAAACCCTCAGGAATAGCGTAATTCCTTCTGTCAGCTGTTGTGCCACATCTGTGCACTTAACTAAAGTGCTCCAAGAGAATAAGATAATTTTTAGCGTCCAAATATTATTAAGAGCTAATAATATTCGACATATCTATTTTTAGACTGGCAATCTAAAAGTAGATTCCGCCAAATATGTCTAAAAATAGAAGTCCATCTATTTTTCCAACGTGACCAACCATCCACAAATAGCATCCTGCAACTCATAGAATATGATCGACATGTCTAAAAATAGACTTTGCGCCAAAAATAGCCTGCGGGCCCACTTAGTGAAGGTGACTCTTTTCACTAAGCTCATCATCTTGTTGAATCTCAACACTCTCTCTCAACAAGATAGGGATTATCTGCCACCCCGATCCTGTCTCTATGGTATTCGAATTTGCCCCTGGTGAGCGCCTTCGTCAGAATATCTGCATCCTGATCCTCCGTAGGAATGTAAGAAAGTAACATGATCTTCGGCTGCACACAATCTCTGATATGATGATACCGAATGTCAATATGTTTAGATCTATCATCAAATACTGGATTAACCGAGAGTTTAATGCAACTCTGATTATCACAATATATCACAGTAGGATCTAAGTGTGAACCAAACAACTCGACCAAGATCTTCCTCATCCATATAGCCTCGCATGCAGCCAAACTTGATGCAATGTATTCGGCCTCTGCTGAACTAAGTACCACGGATCTCTGTTTCTTGTTGTACCAAGAAACTGTTGTAGATCCGATACTGAGTATCCCTCCATATATTCTCTTTCTATCCATTGGGCTCCTTGCCCAATCTGCATCTATGAAGCCATGCAGCTTCAACTCATCCGACTGTCTGAACCACAATCCATATCCCGATGTGCCCCTGAGATACATCAGTACATGCTTGCCTGCCTTCCAAAAGAGCTTGTTAGGCTTAACAATAGCTTTTGAAATCACATAAACTTAGTTTTTTTAGTTAATTTTTGCAGAAATAAAACAGAGAAAATGAAACCATGAACAACATCACACAAACAACAATTTGATGACAGAGTTCACCCCTCCTGAGAAAAGTCTTTGGCTCTAGCTTCCAATGTTGTCCCTTTTTATTATATGCTCAAAATTTAAATTACATCAACATAAAATGCTCAATTCACAAAAATAATGTTTCCATTGTGTCCAAAACAGCCAAAAACCCTGACTTAAAAAGGACCAAGTTAGGCCTCAATCTCCATTTCTCTGCTATTTTTCCTATAAAATAACCAAAACTGCTAACCAGGAAATGAATCATTTCTTTTGGTAGACTATCGGGCGACAAATTGGCGCGAGGGCGGCAAAAGTGCCGCCGAAAAAGGTGCAAAATGCCGCCAGTTTAAACGCGCCAAATAGGCCTTCAGCGTCAATTTTCCATGTGGTTGTAGCCAAGTTCCACACACCGACCCCTCCGCCATTAGCTTCGTCATCGATTTCTTTTGGCTCTTGGGATCGAGGGTTGGGGCTTATCCGCTCACTCCCTCTGCCTCTGCCTTCGTGCTAGTCATGTGGGTTATCAATATAGCCCGGAGCTAAGGCTAATCGCTCGCCCCGCCCCACTTCACTACCACCACAATCCTGTGATGTTCCATATAACCGGGAGCCAGGGTTGGTTGGGCTAGCCCGCTGCCACCCCCCCTCCCCCCGGCCCCTCCTCCCCATAAAACCATAGAAATGTAACCTTCTGAATATAATTGGTGCACATGTATATTAAGAACCATTACGACGGTATGGCGGTAAGTCGTTGTGTTGGCTCGTTTATGGATTGAACCCTACCAAGGCCATTCGACCCTCGTTACAATTCTTTTGCCAAAAGGAATAAACCACGTGGGGGCTTATGATTGGCCACAACTAATACACACCAATCAATCAAATCTCGCCAACCCAACCTGTACGGCCTTGCCACGTGTCAGCACGAGATTGGCCCATCTAACGTTGTATCTTGCAGAGTCACTTGTTGATGTCAGTGCCATGTCACTTATATGGCATGCCCAGTTAGCAGCCCAGTCAACCCTACAAGTTAGCTTTTAATTGTTTGTGAAAAAATTTAGAACATGATAACTTTCACATACGGTGTCGGATTGAGATGATTCAAGCGACGTTGACGAATTGGCATTGGGTTCGAGCGATTTTGAGAACTTTAAAATTTTAGCATATTTTTTTATCCCTTGGATCACTTTCACAATCTCAATGTCTTCACTGAATATTTCAAGTTTTTGGTCAGTTTTCTCACAAATATCTCCATATTGACAAATATGATACAAAACAAACCTATCCTATACCAAAAATGGTATGATAAAGTCAATAACTTTTGGAGTAAAAACAATTAGGACAATTTCCTTCTTTATTCCTAAAACTACAATTAAAAATTGTTTCCATTAGCAGGCTCCAAGGTAAAGCCAAAAGAATGATTTGGTAGGCTACAAAATACCAAAAGATATTGAGATCAAATCCTTAATACGGATGACTACAAAATGTACATGTTAAGTGATTAAGGAATATTCTACAAAACTATCCTAATAATCTGGGTTATTTCAAACATATTAAAATGTTCAAAAAGCACCATGATGCTAACCAAATACTCTATTTATCTTAAATTTCAACTATTTCGCACAAAATATCATTAAAATCGAAATCTATAATTTGCAATTTTAGTTGGAGAAAGATTGGCCAAAACAAAAATTATTGCTTTCTAAAATTAACAAGTGACCAAACCCAAAAGAATAGGATTACCAATGTGTAAACCTAAGCAGACGGCCTCCAAAATTTATAGTTTACCCAACCAAACAAGAGAATCGAGACTATGTTGTTTTAGGATGGGGCTTAGGGTTTGAGACAAGGCATCACCATGCAAATGACGGTTCAAATATTCATTGGAATATAGCTAGAGAATATTGTTTCTTGGCAATGCTTGATGACTCTAGATGATTTTCAAAAATATAAACTCATAAGCTTTTAAACATTCAATATTAATCTCAAAATTCTCAAGTTTAACAAAAAATTCATTTGAGATATCAAATGTGGAACAAGAAATCTGATAGTTTTTTTTTTTTTTTTTTTGTTTTTTTGTTTTTTTTTCTAAGTAAGATTAAATTCTATTAGTTTAACATATAATACATGGAGGCTCTGGCCTCTGCAGTTCAGACCTGTATCAGTGGCATTGTTTGCAACAAAACAACAAAAATGGAGCTGCCCACGCAGGTGAAACCAGCCCAAACAGAGTTTGAGTCGCTGCCTCGAGTGAGGAAACCAGCGTTATATAGACATGAGTGATTGTGCCAAACATAGATATAAACATATAACAAAACTAAGATGCTAAGATCCGTAAACTGAATAAATCCGGAAAGTCGAAGTATCATGGGGTGTTGGAGGTGGTTCTTCGACTATGAGGCATCTGTATTCATCTTCATCAGCTTGCTGGGAGCCTGGTGCAGCCTGTCGTGGCGTCGTGGCATCATCACCTTTACCACCGGCCTACTCTGCTCTGCTCCTTGTAGTATCCCGAGTTGCTACTGTTGTCCGAGCGTGAATTGTGCTTGGCAAGAAACTGTTGCTTCTTCACCTCTTTAGAAGGGCCGATGTCACTGCGAGGGCGCGTTGGTGGGATGGGCTGACTGTGGCTGGGAGCCTCGGCGGGTTCCTCGTGGAAGGAGACCGAGATGGTGGCTACGACATGAGGGTGGTCGGAGGTGCACTGAAAGTGGAATTGGGCAGTGGTGGGGGTCTGCGGAGAGGCTGAGGGGACCACGCGAGGCAGAGGATGCGGTGAAGGCTCAGAGGCAGGGGGTCGAGTGGAGGAAACGAGATAGACTAAACAGACGACCAAGACCGCTGCGGGTTTCGGGGTACCTGCCCCAAGAATTCTCGAGGGAGGAGGACGAGGAACTGGACAAGGAGGAGGGGGGCGGATGAGAGGCGCAGCCCCTGCTGCTGTCATGCCTGCATCGCATGCGATGCCTGAGACGAGGCATATTGGCGCAGAGGGGGTGGAAGGCGCTCTGAGGAGAGGAGGGGGCAGGGCTGGTGGAAGGCAACTGAAACGCGGAGGAGGGGTTGAGGCCATAGGAAGCAAAGAAGCGCAATTGGCAAAGGAAACTCTGAGAGTAATGGTGGCTCGGAAGAAATTCAATGCAGCTCCGAAGACTGCAACGCCGCCCAGTCGACGTGCGGAAGCTGGGCTCCGCAACCTCAGGGGAGCAGCAGCTTCGCAAGGGGGAAGACTGAACGGCATAGAAACAGAGGGCCGAAAGGCATAACTAGAAGGCCGAAAGGCAGTGCCAGAGGGCCAAAGAACATAGCCGGAAGAGTCAACAAGGAGCGGCATTTTGCTGCGAGAGGAGGAGCCTCGACGAACGCAGCAGAGTAAATGGTTCTCGGGGTAACAGCCCGAGTTAATAAATGAAATTGATGGCCATATGTGTGGCTTGTGGGTGGCCATGTGGCCTTGCCACGCGCCGTCCCACAAGCATAGAACCATATAAGCGCCTTTAAACACCCGCATCTGGGGGTTTGTTGTCTTCGTGCACTAGATTAGTGCATTCCTGTATAAGGTTGCTGTCATTAAGAATGGTGAGGGGTCCTACAGTTAGGATTTGAGAACTAGTCACACCTTTGTTGGCCAATAGATCTGCTACCTTGTTGCCAGATCTCTTGACATGCTTGAAGGATATGGCCCGGTGTTGTTGCAACCAATCTGCTATAAGATCCAGTCTTGCCATAAGTCTCCAGCTGTCAGCGACTTTAGATGAAGAGACTCCCATAAGAAGTTGATTGACCATGTTGATGAGAATTTGGGAGTCACCTTCTATTTCAATGGGGAAGTAGTTGTGTATCTGAGCTAGGCACAACCCTTGCCATAAGCCTTCAAGTTCCGCCGAGTTGTTGGAATCCCAACATATGGATCCATAGAAGATTAACAAAGGGTTACCTTTGTGATCCCTGAATATTCCCCCGTATCTTGCATCACCTGGATTACCCTTTGAGGCTCCGTCGAAATTCAGCTTCAATAAACCAGCTGAGGGTGGGATCCATTTGCTCAGAGCTGCCACCTGAGATCTGTGTGAGCATTCAAGAAGAAGACAGGGAGGGAGCACGAGTTGCAAGTTTTCCAAAATAGAACTTTCCGAGGTTTGCGTGGGGAGATCTTCCTATTGCCAATGCTGGGGAGAGCCGAGTTTCCATATGTTACCACGAAGATTGTTCCATAGAACTTCACGGGGAGTGCTTTGGTTCTTGAAGATCCGCTTGTTCCTTTCTTTCCCGGATCGTCCAAAGAGTAAGACCTGGGATAAGCCTCCATAAAGAGTTGAGTAAAGTTCTTTGTGTATGGAGCGGAGGGCCAATTGCGTATGGTGGAGTTCAAGTCCCTCGGTGTTCTGCCTTCTCTTCTACATACGAAGCTGATTTTTTTCCCGGAGGAAGGCTGCGCGGTGGACGGAAGTAACCATTGAATCTTTGGATTGTTTCATCGTGATCGGTACGGTTGGGACATAGTGAAGGCCGCTGTAAAACCCCTTTTGATGAGGTTGTCCCAAGTGAGGATTCTCTTATGACATAAAAGCCACATGAAAGTTGAAACTTTGGAGCCGGAGGCTCGAAGACGAAGGTTGTCCCGGATGGGATCGATGGGATCTTGGCTATGGGTTAAGAGTGTGTGCGCTTCTTGGGTGCTAAATTTGCCACTCGGTGTGTATCCCCATACGAGGAGATCCTTTTCCTCAGAATATACTGATTTTCTGCCCGGTTAAGCTGCTGTGTCGAGAGACGCGTGAGAGTTCTCATGTTGTTGATTTAGGAAGTGAGCGCCCACTTCCACTTTGCACGAACCCTTGATTAGGGGTATGTGGTCCAATAATGATTGACATTGGCTTCTAGTCTATTGATCACCTCGGTCGTATACGTGGAGTGATGGTGCGACAAGTCGGGTCGTTGTTGCCACGAGTCCCATCCCGGAAGCGAGCGATGAGATCGGCACGGGTTTCCCAAAAACTATGTTCTTGGATCGAGAAAGCGATCTTGTTTGGTACGTATTCCGGATACGCGAGGCTTTGCTTCACTTTGTTGTCAAGCGAGATGAGATCTTCGGTTGGTCATGATTGGCATACTTGGCTATCCGGAGAAGAGCCCACGGAGTGTGTGGTGCGACAACCACGGCGGCGATTTTGGCTCCCATGGCTGCGACTGTCTTGTGATACGGATCCACAAAGGCCAAGTCCTCCAGGTTCTTCGGTTTGCAGACTTTGTCCAATTTACCGGTGCCCATTTTACGTTTTGCCTTGAGGATCCCCAAAGAAAATTGCGTTGCGGTGATTTGATTTGCTTGAGGACCCACTTTGGGGCGGCAAGAATAGAAAATAAATAGAGGGGCATAGGCGCAAAAACGACTTTGACGAGAATAAGGCGGTGACGGCAGTTGAGGCACGGAAAGTCCGGAGGAGAGCCTAGCTTCCGATTTTTCGAGAAGTGAATGCCGGGGAGGTGTTTGATGGCGAGTCTATCGGAGGAGCAGACGCAGGTACTTAGCGGAAGATGAGCAATGGTGAACCCAAGGATCCTCGCGGTGTTGTTTTGAGTGGAGATTGAGGTATTGAAAAAAGAAGATGCGAGATTTGGAAGCAACGTGAAGTGCCGGAGGCGTCGAGAAGGTATCTAGAATGGATTTGTGGGTGATGGCTTCTTGGATAGAAGGTTGCACGAAAAGCATGTTGTCGTCGACAAAATGTTGATGGGTGGTGGCCGATGAGCCATAGAGCAGAGATGCCACGGAGTTGCTTTGGGAGTGGAGAGCTTGCTTTGGATAAGACGACCAGGACCTTCGGCATTAGAACAAAGAGAAAAAGGAGAGGGGGATAACCTTGGCGGATACCTCGGGATGGGGGAGAAGGGGCGAGAGGGGATGCCATTGACCAAAATAAAAGAAGAAGAAGGAGGAGGAAATTAGGGTCATTACCCATTTGATCCGGGTAAGGGCTGAAAGCCATAGGCTACTAGCATTTGCGTATATAGTTCCAACTTAGCTTGTCAAATGCTTTAGATAGAGTCAATTTTCATAAGCATACCTACCTTTTTGGTTTGTTTCAAGGAGTGGGTGATCTCATGCATGAGAATGATCCCATCGAGGATGCGGCGGCCTTCCACGTATCCAATTTTTTTACGATCGGATAAGCGGGAGCGGCAATGGCTTGAGTCGATTAGCAATCACCTTGGAAATAACTTTGTATATGACACTACGAGAGGGCGATTGGCCGATGCACTTGTCAAGAGTTGCGACGTTGTATTCTTTGGGTATGAGGGCAATGAAAATAGCATTGAGAGAGGGGAAGAAGCCGGTGCATGGTGCGGGATTCCTCGGCTAGTTTCCATACATCGTTCTTTATGAGGCCCCATAAATGATGGAAGAAGTTGGAGGTGAAGCCTTGGACCTGAGTGCCTTGCCGTCTTTGCATTGTGCTACGCACTGTTCCACTTCACGAAGAGAAACGAGGACGAAGTAACATTTGATTATGATCTTCTTTGATTAGTTTGGGAATGTGTTGCGGGACTTTGGTGATTGTTGGTACACATGTTAGCATGGCTCTCCTGAAGCAGGATTTGAAGTGGGATAAGAGTTCTTTTTCTATGTCCTGATGCTCTTCCGGCCTTTCTCCATTTTGGCTTTGGAGTAGAGGCTCGATCTTATTGTGCATTCTTCTTTGGATGGTGGAGCGGTGGAAAAATTTGGTGTTCCTTTCCCTTATTTTACCCATCTTATTACGGATTTTTGCTTCCGGGAGTATCTCTTCTTGCCTGCCTTCGTTCATCCAGTTGTTTAAGGAGACTGTTCTTGTGTTGGCTCTCCTGAGCTTAGGTTTGAAGTGAGCTAAGAGATGTTTTTCTGTGTCTTGATGCTCTTCCGGCCTTTCTCCATTTTGACTTTGGAGTAGGCTGATCTTATTGTGCATTCTTCTTTGGATGGTGGAGCGGTGGAAAAATTTGGTGTTCCTTTCCCCTTCTTTTACCCATCTTAGTCCGGATTTTTTGCTTCACGGTGCCTCTTCTTGCTGCCTTCGTTCATCCGGTTGTTTAAGGAGACTCTGTTCTTGTGTTACCGGTATCTCGATGCGGCCCTCTTGGATGATACGTTGTTGAAGCTTCGCCATGCTTGCTCTCGAGGACCTTTTGTTGTTGGAATATGTTCCCGAAGGTGGAGTGATTCCAACTTTTGATGTGAGTTTTGAGGTCCTTGAGGTGTTGCTAAAAATTGGAACATCTTGGATCCTGCTGGGTGGTGAAAAAAGATTGCGAGGCCTTGGTAACCATATCCTTGAAGTCGGGTGAGTTAGCCGGAGAAGGCTTCAAAACGGAAGGGTATTTTAGTGGCATCGCCAGGCCTCGTCCATTGAAGAGAGATAGGCCGGTGGTCGGAACACCGAGAGAGGCATGATAGAAGCTTGAATGTCTCCTCAAACGTGGAGGGCGTTGTACGATAGGAGGAAGTGATCCAGCTTAGAGGCGATTTGTTGTGAGCCGGAGCGTTTGTTGTTCCATGTATGCATGCCATTGGAGAAAGGGAAGATCTATCAGCAATTCTTTTGAATATAGTTTTTTAAAGTGGATGCGGTCCAAATCTAATTTGGAACGACCTCCTCTTTTCTCTTCGGATTTAGTGATCATGTTGAAGTCCCCACCCGTGATCCAAAGGGGATGAGTCTCGTTGGAGTTGAGCATTTCCATCGTATTGAGCATCACTATTTTTTGCATAGAGTCTTGAGGAAAGTATACATTGGTGAGGTGCCCACGTATATTGGTTCCTATAATATGGAAGGTAGCTTGGATTAGGTTATGCGGTTTCGCATGAGCATCGGTGATTGAGATCGCTTGCGGATCCCAAGCTATAGCTAATCCCCACGAGGCGCCCCGGGAAGCATCAAGCTATGATGGAATGTTTGCTTGGCCGGGATTTGGGAGAGAATGGAGCCTAGGGTATTCATTTGTTGCATTTGGTTTCTTGTATGAAGAAAACTTTCTGTGGTCTTTCTTTTTTAATCATGTTTTTAATCATTACTGTATTTTTGAGGGGCTATTTAATCCCCTTATATTCCAAGAGGTGAGCTTCATTGAGCTTGTTTTCAAGTGGTTGGTAGAACTTGGTAAGCTTGGGGTACCTGCGGATTCCACGAGCATCTCCCCAATTAGGATGGTCCTTTGTAAGTCTATTTTCACCTCTCTTTTTGGAGTCCTTGAAGGTTTTTGCTTCCCCATTGGCGCCTAGTTGAACTCCCGAGGGATTTTTGGTCTTGTTAAGCACGAAAAGAGAGTTACCTCTAGGCGTTTGTCTATCTATACGTACGATATTTTATCATAATCCTTTTACGCTAAACTGTTCTAGTCCAAAAATTTCTAACTCTCCTATGTCAATACTTTTACTGGTTCCTCTTCCATGTGACTATCTGGTGCCTTCGGCACCAAAAGCCATCTACATCCATGTTGTTGGGGCACGCCGGATAACGAGTTTTTGTTTCATTGTTGGGCTTGGGTGGCGATGTAGGAAGGACTCGGGTGGAGGCTTCGAATGCGAAGGAGGAATGTGTGAGTCGAGAGCTAGGAATCGATGCGGGGAAGGGGTCAAGGGGGAGCTTGGGTCTTGCGGGGGATGTCGAGAATCGGGTTGGGAAAGTTTCGCTTTGCAAGAATGCCAAAGTTGTTGTTGGTGGAGGGGATGTCGGAAGACTTGGGTGGAAGGTTTGGCGGCGAGATGAGGGGGTTTTCAGTGTGGTGGCGTTTGCGGGTTGGGACTTTGGTGAAGCCTTCTTCATCATAGTTTGCGAGAGGTAGCGGTGCGTTTATTGGAGGGTGGATTGAGGGGGTAGTCTCGGAATAAGTGGCCATGAGCATGGAATTTTCGGCGGTGGAATGGAACATATTCATAATCAATAGGTTGCATCCATTCAAAATCATCATGAAAAAAACTTACGAAATCACGGAAGTGCCTTTGCCGGTGCATGTAGATGCATATTCTAGCATATGAAGTGTATCGCCTAAGCTTGGTCTCCTCTACTATCTTTATGAACTCTCCAGAGTCCATTACTGTGTCCCTTAAAAGATTCTTCATCCCGGTGTCAAGGGGTAAGGAATACTATCGGATCCAGAGGCCCGGCGCCCGGTGAAATCCTCTTTATCGGGGTTGAATCGTTCAACCCGGTCGCGGAGATAAAGTGTCGGGACGAGTTGAAAAAGTATGGACCTCCATCTAAGATGCGATTTAGATCTTCGATACGGTTGAAAATGGCGTTGAAGAAGCCCTTTGGCCCTAATTGAAGCATAACATGTCCTTCGGTTTCCATTTGGAGCCGATTCGGCCATGCGAGGGCTTTTTCGGTAGGCCGAGCGAGCAAATTTGCCAATGAGTGCACGGCCCTTCATGTGCGTGAATATGAGCGTTGATGCGGTGGCTTGGAAGGTCTATCTTAGGGGCGATACGCATCTGTTGGCCGCATGTCGCGAGAGGTCGTCTTGGGCGGAGCCGTTTTGTTAAGAGAGTCTATGGTTTTTTCTTGTTGCGCCTCCGATGCGTTTCTAGGGAGTACGGGAATCAATAGCGGAGGCGTCTACCCTTTGGCAAGAGAGGGCCTGCTGCGCGGTGACGGGAAGGCGTACGCGTTGTGGCGAGAAGACGGTATGCGTCGCGATCGCGAGGTACGACGGAGGTGTGAACACACACGCAGGGGGAGGCGTATTAGCCCCTACATGTGGAGGATCCATTTGATTTGGATCGGCGAGTAGCTAGGAGGCATGACCAGGCTGGAGCGAGAAGGCGTTAGTGGAAACCTCACTACCGGGCTTCGGCCCCATCGAAGGAATTCTTTAAACCCTAGCTCGAGTTTTCTCATAGCTCCATTGATAACAAGAAATACGATAGTTATATTCATAGTCCTTATAGCTTAAATTGATGAGTTGGTAATGAACCCAAAAGAGAAATATAAATGCACATCTTATGAATGGATTATACATAAATTGAAGAAACAACTCATAGAAATCAAGTGCTTAAACACTAAATTATTAAGCGCTTATATTTTGATAGATTAATAAGGCATTAACCAACCAAGCATGTGAAGGAAAAAAATTACACATGTGCAATTTATACACGTGATTCTATTGACTTGAATTCTCAAAGACAAATCAAGTTGTCATAATTTTTTTAGACTTCCAAGGTTTTTCTATAAAAAAAATACATGTTGCCACAAATTCATGACACACTTTCACAGGGCAGGTTTTGATTTTGAATTTGAATTTTTTAAGACAATATTAGGTCTACATGGGAAAAGTGATTCTTCCCAAGCCAACATAAGAATGTGGTGAAAAAGTGTGGAAAAATACGTTAAAAAAGTTAGTCCTATAATTTTTCTTGTAATTTTTATTGTTCCCTCAACATCTATCCTAGTGGAAATTCACTGGAAACCCATGACTCCTTTGACGCCTTGAAACCTCGTTTACATGACATATCCACGGATGCATCATATTGGGTTCCTAAGTTTAGTGGCATTCGTCAGTTAAAAATTGATGAACACATACAAAACTTCTATGATGCGTAAAAAGTTGTGGATATAAAAACTCGTGATGTCATTATTAGATTATTTGTGAGAAAATTTGAAGGGGAAGTAATGATACGGTACCACTTACTTCCCAATGATATTGTCTTATATTGGGAAACTATGATCCAAGAGTTCAAGAAACAATTTCAAATAGTAGATGATTTGGAGCATTGAAACTATTAATGAAAATGAATAATCAAGTCCTTTCCTTGAATTGAAAAGTGAATTACTTGTTTTTCATTTTGCACCTATAAGGGTAAGACCTCCTTTTCCTCCTACTCCTCATTTTGGACATACTACGCTAAAGTGGATTGGTGCCACCTTTTCTAAGACATCGATGATCCTTAGTACTATTACATGTATACATGAAACATGGAATTATCCAAGGTAGGAAAGGAACCTTCACCTCTTATTAATAGCAAACATACCTCCCCTTCTCGAGAATCATGAGGTTAGCATTCAACGAGTATGTGTCTTAAGATGATAATTGTTCGTCTTTTGAAAGCTTTGTTGTATAAACTTGGAAACGACTCTTCGAAACCATTCTACAAGGAGTAGAGGAGGCCAAAACTTATCCAGAAATAGAATGGAAAAATCAAACCTATCATGATTAGTAGATAATCTTCTCCTCTAAGGAACAAAGAAACTCGAGTTTTTGAACAAGGTCAACATATCCAACAAAGCAGCATCTCCACATTTCCCAATATTAGGACCCTACAATATATTTGAAGATCCAATGAAGGTCCCATTCCATGTGACATTACTATCTTCTCTTAGAAAACCAACTTATTCTAAAATATTTTCTTGTATCCTACAAGCCCCTCCTCCTCCATGATTAGAAGGTGGAGTGATTCCAACTTTTGATGTGAGTTTTGAGGTCCTTGAGGTGTTGCTAAAATTAGAACATCTTGGATCCTGCCGGTGGTGAAAAATCTTGCCAGGCCTTGGTAACCATATCCTTGAAGTCCGGTGAGTTAGCTAGAAGGCTTCAAAACGGAAGGGTATTTTAGTGGCATCGCCGGCCTCGTCCATTGAGAGAGATAGGCCGATGGTCGGGAGACACGAGAGAGGCGGGATAGAAGCTTGAATGTCTCCTCCAACGTGGAGGCGTTGTACGATAGGAGGAAGCGATCCGACTTAGAGGCAATTTGTTGTGAGCCGGAGCGTTTGTTGTTCCATGTATGCATGCCATTGGAGAAGGGAAGATCTATCAACCAATTCTTTTGAATATAGTTTTTTAAAGTGGATGCTGGATCCAAATCTAATTTGGAGCAGACCTCCTCTTTTCTCTTCAAATTTAGTGATCATGTTGAAGTCCCCACCGTGATCCAAAGAGGATGAGTCCCTGTTGGAGTTGAGCATTTCCATCGTATTAAGCGACACTATTTTTTGCATAGAGTCTTGAGGAAAGTATACATTGGTGAGGTGCCCACGTATATTGGTTCATATAATATGGAAGGTAGCTTGGATTAGGTTATGCGTTTGCATGAGCATCGGTGATTGAGATCGCTTGCGGATCCCAAGCTATGGCTAATCCCCACGAGGCGCCCGAAGCATCAAGCTGCAATGGAATGGGTCGCTGGCAGGATTTGGAGAGAATGGAGCCTAGGGTATTGTTGTTGCATTTGGTTTCTTGTATGAAGAAAACACGTGGTCTTTCTTTTTGAATCATGTTTTTAATCATTCTGTATTTTGAGGGGCTATTTAATCCCTTATATTCCAAGAGGTGAGCTTCATTGAGCTTACTTTGTTTTCAAGTGGTTGGTAGAACTTGGTAAGCTTGGGGTACCTACCAGATTCCACGAGCATCTCCCCAATTAGGATGGTCCTTTGTAAGTCTATTTTCCCCTGCCTCTCTTTTTTGGAGTCCTTGAAGGTTTTTTGCTTCCTTGTTCGCCTAGTTGAACTCCCGGGGATTTTTGGTCTTTCGTTAAGCACGAAAGAGGGTTACCTCTAGGCTGTCTATCTATACGTACGATATTTTATCATAATCACTTTTTTACGCAAGCTCTGTTCTAGTCCAAAAAATTTCTAACTCTCCTATGTCAATACTTTACGGTTCCTCTTCCATGTGACTATCCTCGGGCTGCCTTGACACCAAAGCCATCTACATCCATGTTGTTGGGGCTGCCGGATAACGAGTTTTGTTTCGAGTGTTGGGCTTGGGTGGCGATAGGAAGGACTCGGGTGGAGGCTTCGAATGCGAAGGAGGAATGTGTGAGTCGAGCTAGGAATCGATGCGTAAGGGGTCAAGGGGGAGAGGCGGTCTTAGCGGGGATGTCGAGAATCGGGGTTGAGGCGCGCTTTGAAAGAATGCCAAAGTTGTTGTTGGTGGAGGGGATGTCGAAGCTTGGGTGGAAGGTTTGGCGGCGGATGAGGGTTTTCTTGTGGTGGCGTTTGCGGGTTGGGACTTTGGTGAAGCCTTCTTCATCGAGTTTGCGAGAGGTAGCAGTGCGTTTATTGGAGGGTGGATTGAGGGGGTAGTCTCGGAATAAGTGGCCATGAGCATGGCATTTTCGACAGTGGAATGGAACATATTCATAATCAATAGGTTGCATCCATTCAAAATCATCATGAAAAAAACTTACCGAGTCGGAAGTGCCTTTGCCGAGTGCATGTAGATGCATATTCTAGCATATGAAGTGTATCGCCTAAGCTTGGTCTCCTCTACTATCTTTATGAACTCTCCAAGTCCATTACTCGTGCCCCTTAAAGATTCTTCATCCCGGTATTCAAGGGGTAAGGAACACAAGCCCGGATCCCAGCACCGGGCGCCCAAAGTCGAAATCCTCTTTATCGGGGTTGAATCGTTCGACCCGATCGCGGGAGATAAAGTCGGACGAGTTGAAAAAGTATGGACCTCCATCTAATATGCGATTTCGTCTTCGATACGAGTTGAAAATGGCGTTGAAGAAGCCCTTTGGCCCCTAATTGAAGCATAACATGTCCTTTTGGTTTCCATTTGGAGCCGATTCAACCATGCGGGGCTTTTTCGGTGGGCCGAGCGAGACAAATTTGCCAATGAGTGCACGGTCCTTCATGTACTGAATATGAGCGTTGATGCGGTGGCTTGGAAGGTCTATCTTAGGGCGATCTCGCGGCCTATTGGCCCGCATGTCGCGAGAGGTCGTCTTGGGCGGAGCCGTTTTGTCAAGAGAGTCTATGGTTTTGTCTTGTTGCGCCTCCGATGCGTTTCTAGGGATGCGGGAATCAACGAGCGAGAGGGCGTCTACCCACGTGGCAAAGAGGGCTTACTCGCTGATGACGAGGGCGTCTGCGCTGTGAGCGAGAACGGTATACGTGTCGCGACAGGGTCGCGAGAGGTGTGAACACCGTGGGGGAGGGCGTATTAGCCCCCTGCGTGGAGGATCCATTTGATTTGGATCGGCGGCCAGCTAGGAGGCATGACCAAGCCGGAGCGCGAAGGCGTTAGTGGAAACCTCCGCACTTTTGAGCTTAGCTCGTCGAAGGAATTCTTTAAACCCTAGCTCGGAGTTTTCTCATAGCTCCATTGATAACAAGAAATCCGATAGTTATATTCATAGTCCTTATAGCTTAAATTGATGAGTTGGTAATGAACCCGAAAGAGAAATATAAATGCACAACTTATGAATGGATTATACATAAATTGAAGAAACAACTCATAGAAATCAAGTGCTTAAACACTAAATTATTAAGCGCTTATATTTTGATAGATTAATAAGGCATTAACCAACCAAGCATGTGAAGGAAAAAAATTACACATGTGCAATTTATACACGTGATTCTATTGACTTGAATTCTCAAAGACAAATCAAGTTGTCATAATTTTTTAGACTTCCAAGGTTTTTCTATAAAAAAAATACATGTTGCCACAAATTCATGACACACTTTTACCGAGGGCGGGGTTTTGATTTTGAATTTGAATTTTTTAAGATAATATTAGGTCTACATGGGAAAAGTGATTCTTTCCCAAGCCAACATAAGAATGTGGTGAAAAAGTGTGGAAAAATACGTTAAAAAAAGTTAGTCCTATAATTTTTCTTGTAATTTTTATTGTTCCCTCAACATCTATCCTAATGGAAATTCCCCTGAAACCCATGACTCCTTTGGCCTTGAAACCTCGTTTACATGACATATCCACGAGATGCATCATATTGGGTTCCTAAGTTTAGTGGCATTCGTCAGTTAAAAATTGATGAACACATACAAAACTTCTATGATGCGTAAAAAGTTGTGGATATAAAAACTTCAGTGATGTCATTATTAGATTATTTGTGAGAAAATTTGAAGGGGGGAGTAATGATACGGTACCACTTACTTCCCAATGATATTATCTTATATTGGGAAACTATGATCCAAGAATTCAAGAAACAATTTCAAATAGTAGATGATTTGGAGCATTGAAACTATTAATGAAAATGAATAATCAAGTCCTTTCCTTGAATTGAAAAAGCGAATTACTTGTTTTTCACTTTCGCACCTACAAGGGTAAGACCTCCTTTTCCTCCTACTCCTTCTTGGACATACTACTTGCTAAAGTGGATTGGTGCCACCTTTTCTAAGACATCCATGATCCTTAGTACTATTACATGTATACATGAAACATGGAATTATCCAAGGTAGGAAAGGAACCTTCACCTCTTATTAATAGCAAACATACCTCCCCTTCTCGGGAATCACGAGGTTAGCATTCAAGAGTATGTGTCTTAAGATGATAATTGTTCGTCTTTTGAAAGCTTTGTTGTATAAACTTGGAAACGACTCTCAGAAACCATTCTACAAGGAGTAGAGGAGGCCAAAACTTATCCCAGAAATAGAATGGAAAAAATCAAACCTATCATGATTAGTAGATAATCTTCTCCTCTAAGGAACAAAGAAACTCGAGTTTTTGAACACGATCAACATATCCAACAAACAAGCATCTCCACATTTCCCAATATTAGGACCCTACAATATATTTGAAGATCCAATGAAGGTCCCATTCCATGTGACATTACTATCTTCTCTTAGAAAACCAACTTATTCTAAAATGTTTTCTTGTATCCTACAAGCCCCTCCTCCTCCATGATTAGAACATACAAAATTTTCCTCCAAAGACACATCCTCTCAACCAAACGAGGCATATGATTTCATTCGGTTAGACCCTAGAATTCCTCCTTTCTATGTTTCAGGGAAAGATTTCTAATTTTACGCTCCATAATTGAGTCATTGACACATACGAAATACACAATGTCATTCCTTTTTTTAGTTATGAGAAGAGGTAAATATCAAGAAAAAATTTCACCTACTTCCTTCTACATAACACCTAGTGTATTAACAAGGCAGTGGGATGGTTACTTATAGTGTGCTATCTAAAGAATATCTTCATGTTCCTTCTCATGAACAAGATGGAATGAATTGTAGCATGGATTTTGATGGTGCCTAACCCAAGAAAGGATCCGATTACTAGAGTATATCTATGTGATCCCGGGGGTTTCATTATCTAATAAATTTGGAATCGTGGAAATATTTTTACACTAATGAAAAAAATATGTAGATTCCTTCAAAACAAGGAATTCAAAGACTTGCACATTTTCCATGAGATAGAAGAGGAAACCAATAATATAATCCAATAGAAAACCAATAAGATTATGCCCGGCTATCCATGTTGGAATCCATGTTTGATTCCAACATGGATAGCCTACACCTATGTTAATAGCGAAACCATTAGAAAGGCGAATAGCTGACTACCCCTATAAACATGGGAACATGAAAAAAAATGAAAGATGATTTATATAGGGTCGCGAGTTTTCCCCTTGTGAATCCACTTGCTTCATAGATTCACTCTTTACGGAGTTCAAGGATGTTTTTCCTCGGTCCTACAAGGACCTCAACTTATTCAATATGAAATAAATAGTTCAAGTCATATCTATAATTCTTGATTCAAAGCCTTATAAGGAAAAAACATAGGAAGAAAAAATCACTATTTGGAACAAACAATTATGGATGAATTAGATAATATGGAAGCGATAGGGGGTCATGTCATATATTTTAGTCATTACTCACAGTGGATATCCAATTGGGTCTTAGTTAGGAAGAACCAACAAATACATGGGTAAACGAAAAACCAATTAAATTGTTGTCTACAAAACTTCATGTTCCCGAGAGAAGTTCTTGTGATCATAGTTCAATTCCTATTCCATGTGTAAAATTCCCACTAGCGATGACGACATTTAGAGACCCCAATTTTTTTGTGTTGAAGAAAACGATTTACGAAAGATTTGTTTCATTGTACAAGAGATTGTAAATCTCGATACGAGTTTTTGCAAGTAGTTAGAATACGGTTCGAGTTTCAGGAAGGTGAAAGATATGCCTTTGCCTTGCACCATAATTCCTTCAAATTAAATTTGTAAAAGTCCTTATGTATTAAGGTCTCTTCCCAACATAGATCAAACTTTGCTAATATGGAGGAATTCCTTCCTTGCCTTGAATATTGGCCTTCATATTGTCAATTGTATTAGAAATCTTAACATCAACTACAATTCAACATCTTCACGAGAGATATTCATATTCCTTTGGAGATGAAGGATAAGAAGCAAGCTCGATTCCTATAAATATTATAACAAACTACAAACTTGTCATCTTCAAAACGATTTCAAGAAAAAAATAAAACTTTGATGATTTGGAGGACTTCCTTGTCTTGAATTTTAGCCTTGACATTATTGATAGTAACTAATTTATCAACCTCAATAATATTTTACTTCCCATCTAGAGTTTTGAGATGTGCATTCCACATCTCAAACGAGAAAACCAATTAGATTTAGTTAAATGATTTTTGAGATCTTCATTCCACCTCTCAAATGGAAAACCAATTGGATTTTATTCTTTCTAGATGTTATAATCAATGAAAGTACGACCATCCTATAGTTGTTTTCCGAGTTAAGGTTAACCATTGTTGGTTAGTAGGCAAGCCCTAATTATAGTTATCTTGCATATTTGCCTTAACATTATCAATGATGTTTGAGGTGTCCACCTCAAAAGTAATGGTTTTTTCGAGTCAAAGTCTTAAAAGAGATTTGCATTCCACCTCTTAGAGAAAGCAACGGATCCCTTTTCCTTTTTCCATATTTTAATTAGTGAGCCATTTAATTTCGGTGATTATAATATTAATTTAAAATAAAACTATAATTACTGTTATTTTTTATGATTTTTTAAATAATTTTGGCAATGTGAAATATATTATAAGATAAGTGTTTCGTTACTTATTAGCTTTTGCACGACCATTTAATTTATATCTGATTCTTATCAAAATCGAGAGACTTTGTGCTTCATTGGAAAGATTTGTTACTCCATATAATATATACATAATTTCACTTACAATTTTTTTTGAAACTTATTAAAAAATTGTTTCACAAATTTATTCTGTACTACTTTGCATGCATGATATTTAACCATTGAAAATGAAAAATAATATTATTATTTAATAGATTTCATATAATTATTATATAAAATAAAAAACAAAAACATTTCCCTACACCTTTGGCAAGCCTTATGGTAAAAAATGAATCGAAGGCAGCTCGTTGTGGTAAAAAATGTGCGTTATGCATATCCTTTACACCCAAGAAAAGCCAAAATCCACGTACGTAAAAGCATCAACCAAACCTTTTTTCCCCAAAAAAAAGCGGGATGAGTTGGAATTTGAAATATTGATATACAACAGTATCTGTTTTTATCCGGAGGAGGTAGAAGCCGGATAATATGTATAGATGCCGGAAATATATTAATTCCAGAGGAGGTAGGGGCGGCAAATATATAGTCGTTGAAGGGAGGTGGGGAATGAATATATATAGATCAAAGTCTTATCAGTTCCGCCTCTGTCTATCTTCAGATTGGCATCTTTGTGTGCTTGGTTGTCTCTGTCCGAGTCTGGGTCTGTCCGTCTGTGGTTTGGGTCTGAGTATGGGTATGGGTCGGTCAGTCTGTCTGTCTGTAGTTCGAGTCTGGGTCCAGTTTGATTCCATGTCTGTTTGTGTGGATAGAGGAGGAGGAGGATGCTAAAGATTGGAGGCAAGAAAAACGAAAGTTAAGCTGTTCACAGATTGGAGGCAAGAAAAAACGGAGATCAATGAGTTTTTGGGCTCTCACTTTCAGTATGGTATGTATGCATCAATTTCAATTTAATTTTTTTAATTTTTCATATTTCTGCTAATATCTGCTCTGCTCTGCTGTCTATTTCGTTTTTAATTGTGAATGGAATCATTACTAGGAGGAATCCCAAATTGGCCCTGCATCTCCCTCTCTGTTGATTAGTTTAAACATGGTGCATCCCTCGTCATTTTTACTGCATTTAAAGCTCTGCCTCCTCAATAGTTTAAACCTCCTGATGCCTCCACCACTTCTTTAATTTTTCATTCACGGAGATCAATGATCTTGGTCTTTCTTTCTTTCAGTATGGTATGTATGCATCAAATTCAATTTAATTTTCATATTTCTGCTAATATCTGCTCTGCTCTGCTGTCTATTTCGTTTTTAATTGTGAATGGAATCATTAGTAGGAATCCCAAATTGGCCTTGCATCTCCCTCCCTGTTGATTAGCTTAAACATGGTGCATCTCCCTGCCTCCTCAATACTGATGCCTCCACAACTTCTTTAATTTTCCATTCATTTCTTTCCTGGAGATCAATGATTTTTCGGGAATCGAGTTCCATTGCTCTGTTTTCAGAAGCAATTATATCTGATTACCCTGTATTTTGAATAGAATTCCACTTATTTTAATTCTAATTCCGATATTTCTTCTCATATCTGCTCAGAAGCAATTCTATTTCATTACCCTGGGTGTCTTTTAATTGTAAATTATTTATTCTATTTCATTACCCTACCCTGTGTTTTTTTTTAATTGTAAATTTTACACCAGAAATGAGTGAAGGAAGGAAATAGTGCGCTGATGATGTTGGTGATAAATGCATGAAGGAAACAGGTCATTGAGTGCGCTGATGATGTTGTTGATAAACGAAACAGGTCATTGAGTTGCTGTTGTTCAAAGCCCGCCCCGCCTCGCTGAAGAAATGAAATCATTCCTACCACAAAATACCGATTCCAGGTATCTGCATCTCCTTCATTTTTATTGAATTTAAAACTCTCCGTCCTTCTCAAGTGTTTAAACCTGATGGGTCCGCCACTTTTAATGGATTCAATTTGTTCATTAGTTTATCTAATCCGCTTTTCTCTGACTCTCGCTTAATCACCATCCCCTATGCCAATTCAAGCATCATCTGTGTATTTAATCCACTGTGTATTGTGCGGTGTGTGTTTTTTAATCCTCTGGGGTTTTTGTGTGGAATTAGTAGTTTAATTCATGGGTGGGTGTTGGTAGAACTGGTTTTGGGTGTTTTTAATTTAATGGTATATCTTGATTTTTTTTTGTTTGGGTATTTTTTAGTTTAATGGTATATTCTGTATTTTTGGGTATAATAATCTTTTGCCCATGATTTTCTGGTATATCTTGCTCTGCTTCTTGGTATAATCTTCCATGTGCTGTGTTAGTTTAATAGTATAGTATACCCTAAAAATTTTTTTTGGCTCCCCGTGATTTTCTATGTGATGTGCATTTTATTTTCTCTAATCCTCTTTTCTCTTCTCTAATCCTCTTTTAGTTTAACGCTATAACTTGATATTATGGGTGTTTTTAGTTTAATGGTATAGCTTGGAGATGATGGGATATGGAATTAGTAGCTTAATCCATGAGTGGGTGTTGGTATATCTTGCTATCCTGTGTTAGTTTCACACTATAATTTGGTATTATGGGTGTTTTTAGTTTAATGGTATATCTTGGTTTTTTTTTTTTTTAAATTTTTAGTTTAATGGTATATTTTGTTTTTTTTGGGTATAATAATCTGCTGTCCATGATTTTCTGGGTTTTGCTTTTTTGGTATAATCTTCCATTTGTCAGTTTAACACTATAGTATACTCTATTCTTTTGGCTATAATAATTTTCCTCCCCATGATTTTCTGGTATACCTAGCTCTAGCTCTATGTTGTGCCGTGTAGGCTCTTTATGGTGTGAATTGCCCAAGTGAATCATCAAGATTATGATTGGGTTTCCCAAGATTTTTTCCAGGCTTTACACTCCAAAAAAACTTATGAATTATTGGTCAGGGGTTAGCGCACTTTCCAGGATTAGATTAGATATATATTTGGGTAATCAATCATGTCCTTAGTGAAACTAGATTTTCCGATGAACCAAATGGCCACGTATCACCTATTACTTTAAAGCACGTTTGTTTGCTATAATTTTGTGGCCCTGGCATGTGTTGTTTATTGATTTAAACCCATTTTTTTCTACTTTAACACTATTAAAGAACTCTCATCACTATTATTCTCGGGGGATGGTGAAAGCCGACTTTGTTTTTTTTTAAATAGAAATCATATTAATTATATTATTAGAAAAAATTAAATATATATAGAGAATTAAAGTTTATCATATATAATTTTATAAATTATATTTATCACTTTTAGATTGAAAATAATATTTATATTTTAGGTTATTAACATCATTTTATTTATTTTTATATATTTTTACGAAAAGTATCGATTTAGAGAAAATCCATTATAGAAATGCAAAATTTTCATCATACTTCGGTAAAAATATTTCATTCATTCATATGCTTTTTTCCCTAATTTTTATACATTTATATGTTGTATGGCGAGATTTATTTGCGAGGAATGAAAGTTGCTCATAAATAAGAGCTATATATACTTTTACGAAAATGTACCAATGAAGGTAAAATCTATTTTCATTATTTGAATATAAATATAAAATTTTCATCATATTTCGTTAAAATATTCCATTCATTCATGTGTTTTTTCCCTAATATGTATATGTTGTATGGCGGGAATGACTTTTCATTATGGTTCTACTCAAAGTTATTCATGGGAATGGCTTCTCATTATGATTACTGCTCGGTGTAAATATTGATGTAGTTATATGTTTATATTCTTTCTTCTTTTCTCAATATTGCGAGAAAATTATGCACATACAATTATTAATAAAGTTATTTTTTTTATGGAAGGAGTTAAAACTCCTTCCAAATGCTCTAGGAAGATGGGGCCCCATTCTTCTTAGAGTAGTGTAGAATTTTTTGTGGGTTGATTATCTTTTCATATGTCACATTACCTTTTTTTATACCCATTTACTTTATAGCATTCATATTTGAAGCATGTTGTTTAAAAACACTTCAATTATCATCCCACGTATTCATATAACAATACAAAAAACACTTCAATTATCATCCCACGTCTTCATATAACAATACAACCCATAAATTCATTTGAACTTCTTATTTAAAAAAATTACACAAATTATACAATTTTACACAAATGCATGAAAAAAAAACTAGATGTCTCTTTAATAAACAAATATTAATTCCAATTTCATATCATTTTTTTTATTTTTATTGATTTACTGATTTTATTTGTTTCCTCTTCTTTGGATCTATTATTTTATATTTTATATAGTTAAATAAGGTGATATATATATATATATATATATATATATATATATATATATATATATATATATATATAATATTATGAATTGTATGCTATGTATTTATTTATTTGAAATTGCATGTCTTTGAAAATGTTTTATTTTATATTTTGAATTGAAATGTATGTGTTTTTTTTATTTGTATGTATGTTTATGCCAAAGTGGTTGTATGAATATTTGTATGTGATTTGGAGTTAGACATAAAATTGAATTTGTAATGTGTGTTTGTCCTATTGAATTGTGATTGCTATGAATCTTCTTGTGTAAATTTGAGTGTGTATAAATAATCTAGGTTTGATTTTTGTATTGTGTGTTTGCATATGTATATAAGAGTGGTTTTATCAATGTATGCTTTTGCATGTGATTTGAAATTATAATGTGCTTGGTGTATTGATTTGTATTTGTGATGAGATTTATTATGTGTATTTAATGTAGATTTGTTTAATACATTGTATTTGAATTTGTATGTGTATGTTTATTTACCTGAAATTGTTTATGTATGTATATGAAGTGTCTTCTCAATGCTTGGTTATGTATATTGATTTGAAATTGTATGTGAATTTGTAATGCTTACTCTTTGTTGTGTTTTGAATGTTTGTTCATTTGATATTTGGGTATGTATGTTAGTGTGGTTTTATCAATGTTATGTTTGTTGATGTATGTGATTTGAAATTGTAATGTGTTTGGTGTATTGATTTGTAAATATGATGAATTCTATTGTGTATTTAATGTAGATTTGCTTAGTCCATTGAATTTGAATTTGTGTATGTATGTTTGCTTATTTGAAATTTTTTTGTGCATGTATATGAAGTGTTTTGTCAATGTTTGGTTTTGTGTGTTGATTTGAACCTCTATGAATTTGTAATGCTTATCTTTGTAGTGTTCATATTGTTTGTATTTGATATTGCATTTGTATGTCGAGTGGTTTTATCAATGTTATGTTTGTTGATGAATGCTTGTATGTGATTTGAAATTGTAATGTGCATGGTGTTTTGATTTGTAATTTGTAATGCTTATCTTTGTAGTGTTCATATTGTTTGTATTTGATATTGCATTTGTATGTGAGAGTGGTTTTATCAATGTTATGGTTGTTGATGAATGCATGTATGTGATTTGAAATTGTGATGTGCATGGTGTTTTGATTTGTAATTGTCATGGAATTTATTATGTGTATTTATTGTAGTTTGCTTAGTCCATTGTATTTGAATTTGTATATGTATGTTTGTTTACTTGAAATTGTTTGTGTATGTATATGTATGTTTGGTTATGTATATTGTATTGAACTTGTATTTGAATTTGTAATGCTTATCTTTGTTGTGCTGATATTGTTTGTATTTGGTATTGCATATGTATGTAAGAGGAGTTGGTTGCATCAATGTTAAGTTTGTTGATGTATGTTTGTATGTGATTTGTAATTGTAATATTTTATAAAAATATTATATATTATTTTTAGATTTTTTAACTTTTTAAGTATTTTGAATTTTCTTTTTTCTTTTTCTTTTTATGACTTTTCTTGCATTTATTATTTAAAAGCTAACTATTTAACTTGAAAACTTACAATAAAACACATACATTTTATTACATATAATTTTAACTCAATCTTAAGGAAAATAAAAATATATTATTAATAACTATTTTTATAAACATTACAATAATAACATGATTAATTATAAAAAATTGTCATAATTTATTTTCACATCATACTCATAAAATTATTTTGTTTTTTAAAAAAATGCACTAATTTTATTAATTGTTTAAAGTATTAAATCAATATATTTTTAAAAAATTCCATTAATATTACTAATCATTTAACATATTAAGTCAAAATCATTAAATCAATTGTGCATGTTGATATGTTAAAAACCCCATATCAACAATGCACACAAGTTTTTGGGGCACACAAGCTTCCCCCTTCACGTGGTTGACTTTCGTTAGTAGAGATTAGAGATTAAGATACGGAAGCAAAGAGAAGCTTTTTTTAATTATTAATGCGGAATTATAATATTAAATATTTAAAAATAACAAAAAATAAATAAGTTATTATAATTATTACAATAAATAAATTATTATTATTATTATTATAAATTATAAATAAATAAATATTTATAAATAATAATTAAATTATGATAGTTATTAAAATAAATAAACAAATTTCCCAACAATAAAACTTAACCCTTTTAAAATATATCATTTCAAACTAATGAAACTTAATCAAAAAATACATTAACCTCATACAACAATGATAAGTTTCCACCTTCACCATGTTGTAGAGATCGGAAGCAAAGCCAAACTTTTCTAATTACTAATATAAACTATTATAATAAATATTTAAAATTAAACATATAATATATAAATTATTATAATTACTATAATAAATAAATAATTTATTTTAATAAATTATCAATAAATAAATAATTATAAATAAACCTAATAAATAAATTATAAATAAATATATACTCATAAATCATAATTATAATATATATTTATATAAAAATAAACATAATTAATAATAAATAAATTATTATAATAAATAGAAATAAACATAATAAAGAGATTTCCCAACAATAAGATTTCATATCAATATATAAATTTTAATTAGTTTAAAATTTATAAGGTAAATGAAAGTGAATGAAAAACTACATAATAAGGTAATAATTTGTAAAATAAGATACATAAATTATATTAATCTGAGTATCCCTTATATCTCCAATTATAAAATAATAATTATGACATTTTGTCTAGCATAATTTGTAAAATAGTATATACAACATATTAAATTAAGTCAATATAATAAAAAATGAAAGAGATCATTATTCTTCGCATGTCCAAAAATAAGATAAGTATTATGACATTTTGTCCAACATGGAACATAACACTCTTTTTGAGTAACATAATTTGCAAAATTGTACATACACAATCGTCTCTTATCAAATCAAATTGACTACAATATAAAAATGAAAGGCAATTTGAAATAACAAAAGGAAAGTTTCCACTTAAGATATTAGGTACATTTAGGCTCCACCAAGTTGAGTCTCATACAACCCTATTGATAGAAACACATTAATGGGAAAATTGTTCTTCCATTTAACTTTAAGATTCACTCCATCCTAGGTTATCCCTGGCTAGTAAAATAAAAATATAATTCATTTAATAATATAATTTAACTTTCATATAGGTGTTTATCAAGTCTTTCCAATAATTATGCAACATAAAAAAAAAGTGTTGTTCATCAAATATTTTACACTTTGAACAAAAAATATCCAAAATACATATCTATATGGTCATCAAACATGCACATTGCGGTTGTTGTAAATATTTGTGTAGACATATCACATTAATGAACACCTTGCTAACCTACCCAATGTGGAAATTATATAACTTATGTGTTATATATCAAAGATTCTCCTGATCACACACTATTTTAACTTATGCACAATACATAATCTATTCCACCATTGATCATCACATGCGGAAATTAAATCAATTGCAATGCACACATGAAACAATAAAAATTCACACACATTAACACAATTTCGTTTAACGGGAAAGCACGAAGTTGAAAACCCAAACTATCCGTATATAATATATGTCATAGAGATCATGTAACAATCCTCATACAAAGCCGATCATATCAAGCTCTCGGTACAATACAATCGCTACACACTAATCAGGCCCGATCTTGCAAATCCATGCACCGATCTTTGGTGAATGAACTTGAATTCACCAAGATTTGCTCACGCAATCCTCATTGGCATCTCCCCTAAGTGTTGGATGCAATCAATGCATCACTATAGTCACAACTAATAGTCACACTTGCTCTTTCACCTACCTCTCCACTAGTCTCCATTGAAACCGCCATGCACTGTAGTTAAGCGATGTATTCTTCGGTTGATTAATGAGTTATTATTTAGTGAATTAATTTACTAATTAATTCACACTACTCTCACTAGTGCATCAATCGGTTAGACTAGATACAACTAGCTCAGCGAGTCTAGCGAGTTAAACTAAATACAACTCCACCAACTACTTCTATAACTCCACCAAACTGCTGTCACATGAGTTCTAACCGAAGTCCCCATGCATTAGCTCCGAGTAAACCCTCGGGGAATAGCGTAATTCCTTACGTCAAAGCTGTTGTGCCACATCTGTGCACTTAACTAAAGTGCTCCAAGAGAATAAGATAATTTTTAGAGTCCAAATATTATTAAGAGCTAATAATATTCGACATATCTATTTTTACACTGGCAATCTAAAAGTAGATTCTGCCAAATATGTCTAAAAATAGAAGTCCATCTATTTTTCCAACTTGACCAACCATCCAAAAATAGCATCCTGCAACTCATAGAATATGATCGACATGTCTAAAAATAGACTTTGCGCCAAAAATAGCCTGCGGGCCCACTTAGTGAAGGTGACTCTTTTCACTAAGCTCATCATCTTGTTGAATCTCAACACTCTCTCTCAACAAGATAGGGATTATCCGCCACCCCAGATCCTGTCTCTATGGTATTCGAATTTGCCCCCTGGTGAGCGCCTTCGTCGAATATCCGCATCCCGATCCTCGCGTAGGAATGTAAGAAAGTAACATGATCTTCCGCTGCACACAATCTACGATATGATGATACTGGGATGTCAATATGTTTAGATCTATCATCAAATACTTTGGATTAACCAAGATTTTAATGCAACTACGATTATCACAATATATCACGAGTAGGATCTAAGTGTGAGCCAGAACAACCCAACCAGGGATCTTCCTCATCCATATAGCCTCGCATGCGACCCAAACTTCGTTTGCCATGTACTCGACCTCCGTCGGGCCCGAGTGCCACGGATCTCTCGTTTCTGTTGTACCAAGAAAATGCTCGTAGATCCGATACCGAATATCCCTCCGGATGTGCTCTTTCTATCCGAGTTGGGCTCCCGCCCAATCCGCATCCGTGAAGCCATGCGACTTCAACTCATCCGACTGTCCGTACCACAATCCATATCCCGATGTGCCCCCCGAGATACGTCGAGTACATGCTTGCTCGCCTTCCAAAAAGAGCTTGGTAGGCTTAACCATAGCTTGTGAAATCACATAAACTTAGTGTTTTTTAGTTAAGTTTTGCGAAATAAAAGCAGAGAAAATTAAACCATGAACAACATCACACAAACAACAATTTGATGACGAGAGTTCACCCCTCCCGAGCAAAGTCTTTGGCTCTAGCTTCCAATGTTGTCCCTTTTTTATTATATGCTCAAAATGTAAATTACATCAACATAAAATGCTCAATTCACAAAAATAATGTTTCCATTGTGTCCAAAAACAGACCCAAAAACCCACGACTTAAAAAGGACCAAGTTAGGCCTCAATCTCCATTTCTCTGCTATTTTTTCCTATAAAATAACCAAAGCGCTAACCAGGGAAATGAATCATTTCTTTTGGTAAATTTGTCGGGCGACAAATTGGCGCGAGGCAGTAAAAATCCCGCGTAAAAGGTACGAAGTACGCAGTTTAAAATCCCAGGAGGTCAAGAAGTCTGGGAGTCTGGGAGTCTGGGAGTCTGGGAGTCTGGAGTCTGGAGTGAGATATGTGTACTTCGTTCGATTTTACTGCAAAGGTGGGTGTTTAACC